>JAUMJK010000157.1:1075000-1338274 GCA_033558105.1 Coccyzus lansbergi
GTTTGGCTTTTCCACCCACACCAAAGCTATAATGGCAACAAAACTTGGCATTACAGGCTAGAAAATTTAGAACTCTATTGAAAACAACCGACTCATCTGAAAAAGTAATCAGGAATGTACTTTGTTTACTTCCTGCATATATTCTGTTACAGTTTATCAGAGTGGTATTTTCATTTATTGGCACTTCGGACTTTAATGTTTAAATATAACAATTGGCTAGAATTCAGTTAAATATCTACCACCAAGGCAAAAGCAAACTAATTTTCATAGCTTCATTTTAAACACAGAAAAATCAGCATTTATCTAGAAGACACTTGTGACGGATTTATCTCCAGATTAGAGATGAGGACACTTAAATCCTTAAGTGTAATCTTCACTACACCTGCAACTCTGGGAAATTCCCATAGTGTTAAGTAGTGCATATAAAAGGTGTCTAATTAAGTATTTACGGAGGTAGAGAAGATTTGAAAACAGTGAGGGACCAGTACCAAGACAAACACTTTAAAGGCCTGCTTAAACTTAGAAATACAGTATGGAGTAATCAGTAATCAGTCTGTATAATCATATATCTGTGTGTGCGTATATATATGTAGGTATAGATGCCACAAATATCAGGATATAGCTGTCCAGCTGTACAGGTGCAAGGAAATAGGACATAAAACTTCAAAACTCCTACATTTTACAGGATTACCATGACACGTTAGACCATCTCACTATTTGACCCTTGTATCAATCAAAGTAAAACCACACAAAAAGTCCAAACCCAAACCAGTTCAGCTTAAAACTTTTAGAATACACTGTACAATTACAAACGCTTGATCTACTACCAAGGGAGCTACAGACACCTTGTCTTGTCTTCCTGGAACTGTCAGTCATCAATAAAAGCTTTCTGCTTCTGCTGTCCTAGCGTGGGGCCATGACATTGCTGTATTCTGCATCCTTCCCAGGCCAGCCTCAAGCCTCAGAAAGGCAGTCAAGAGGTAGAACATCTGCTAGAACTGGTACACAGGCATGTATTCAACAACCAAGTTATATTATTATTCTTTAGGGGAACTTAGGCACATCTCTGTCACAATTAGTTATTGACAAATCAGGGTTGAATGTTGAACACAGTAACTGAATCAAATGGTTTTGGTGTTTTTTTTTTTTTTTTGTCCTGTCAATAAACTTTGTGCTTTTTTTTTAAAAAAAAAAGAAATAATCCTCTGCTTCCACCTATAACACACCCATTACAATTCCAGATTAAATCAGTTTTTGGAAGAGTACAGGACTGACAAGAGAACAAAGCTGTGTAACTGTGAAAGAGCTGCAGTCAGTTTCCGCCCCTGTTGCAGCAGTCAGGTGTACAAGTACCACTTATTTCCCATACTACTTTATCCCCCACACTGTGAACTAAGCAAGCCAAAACGGCACCTGGCAACATGTAGCACTGCTCCATGTAGCACTTTCTTCCACTTTGGAACTCGAAACTGTATAAGACAATAACATACTTACATATGCGTGGCTAAATTTGAGACAGGGATTAAAAACTTTTTTCAGTTAGTAATTTGGTGAGCCTTCCTTTCCTTTATCTAGGCACTGAACAAGTACATGTTTCTACTCTAAAACATTTTCAGAGAAATGCTTTTATAGATGGAATTTACATGCAAGGAAATGAGGGAGAAAAATGATGACATACAGATAATGCATGTGCATTTTTCAAAAATCAGCTTTATCTTTAATTGTTACATTCCAAAGGGGATATAGGAAAGTTAGTCATCTAGCAACTGTATACCTCTTAAGAGAGATAAGTACAGAATCACAGATAAGAAAATACACCTAAATCCCAAGATGACAGGTGCTAGATAAAGCATGTGCCTTACACCATTAATTCAAACAAATGCAGAAAGATTTTTATAATAAATATTTGATCATATACTAACTCCTGAGACTTCACCCATGAAAAGAAAGGGAAAAGATTTTTAAGAGATATCTTACACATACATATATTAAGCTATCAAAGCAAAATAGAACAAAACGCCAACACTGTCTTGATATGCACTGCATTTAGTTTATCTACATCACAGTACTTTCATTATGCAGCTCAAAGAATCAGTGTCCATTTAAGTTTTGCCTCAAATCTGCAAACAGCACTTGACATACAAGCATCTGGAAAGTACGAGTGCAAGAAACCAAATGATGAATACAGCCAGTCAGGATTTCATTCTCTGATATTAAAACTACACTGCAAGATTTAGATTTCCAGTACCTAGTCAGGAGAAAATCCAAATATATTTACAAAAGATTTTCACTTAAAGTGATTAGTGAATTGCAATTAATTACTGTGTTTCCAGGTACTTTTTAACCACATAAATAGTAGAGAGAAATATATAGTTAAAAACCACCATAAAGTCACAACCATAAACAAGGTTCAACAGTGGCAACCCAAGATACCTTAGGGTTTGTTTTCTTTTCAGTTCTGTTAGTAAAAGCCATTTGAAAACATAAAGATTTTAGCTTTTGGTTAACTAATGTTTTTAATTGTCTCCATTCCAGTACATTCTTTCAAAGTTCAAATACTTTTATTGAAATCAATAATGAACCAATCAAGAAAACACTTCTAAATTGGCAGGATCAGGAAGACGTAAGTCAGCTCTTTCAATTAGTCCATTTTACTTCCCTGGAGTTATTTTACTGAGACATAATTAACTCAGCACTACATGACGGTCAAAGACAGATTTGCGTTGCTCTTGAACCTGTAACTTCCAGCGCTGCTGGGCATACTCCACTTTGTTCAACACATTGGCACGGCTTCGAGAACGTGCCAGCACATCATGTGCATTTGCAAAAGGCTGATGATCCTGTAATGGAAAAAAATCACTGGTTAGATCTTAACAATTCCACCAAGCAATTACATTAGTCTTTTTTTGTTGTTACATTCCAAAGGATGTGGAGGGTTTGTTTGGTTTGGGTTTGTTTTTTTTTCTTTCAAGTAAATACCCTGTTTCAAAAAGCAGGTCAGTAATAATGACCAAGCAAGTTTTTGAATAGTTAGAACTGTACTTCAATTTCTCATTCAAAGTAACTTCCACAGGTTTCCCAAACAGACCAAACTTCATTGTACTTTCAGTTATGCTGCCCAGAGACATCGTAGTGAGCTGCAAGATCAGAACCACCACCTTGCATCCATTAGCAGCTGATGGGACAGACACCTAGAACAGACCATGAATGCACTTCATTTTAAAAGTGAATTAAAGAATCAGTTCTCTGCAAGGTCCTGGCCATTTATCATCAGGCAGTTCTGATGTTCACACACAGCTTCTATATAAAAACAACACACTCTGATGTTTACCAAACTAAACCTATTGTACTAAGCTGTCTAAAAGCACAGTGTCAATACAGATGTTTAAGTGACAGAGCTAAACAACAACTGAGTGCTTGTTTAATATTTACTCTGTCTGTTTTCTAACAGTACCTGCAAAGCTTTATTTTCTTCTAGTAAATATAACCAAGTAATAAATAGTAAGAATTGGAAATGTACCTCTTATTTGGCTATCAAATTGTCTTGGACAAAGTTACGTTGCTAAAGCTGTGTCAGAAAGCATCACATATACAATGCATAATGAAAACTAACTTAATTACGTCCTGTATTAAATAACTGGGAGGGCTGTATGTCTATACTTCTCTTGCCTTTCCCCACCACCACCACCTTTTCAAAGACATTTACATTAAGGGACACTTTGAGATATGCCTGTCTAGATAATTCTTAGTAGTACAGTAGAGATTGACATTAATGATACCCATAGAAGTGATGCCTGCAAGTCCAAAAGCCATCTGTGAGCCTCACTGGGATAAGAAATATGCTCATAGAGAACCAGAGACAATCCCTGACCCAAAGGGCTATAATCAGACCTAAAAAATCATGCAGTCTGACATAACTAGAATGGGCAGTTAACAGGTGACAAACCACTTCATTCACAGGGAAAAAAAAATAAAAATAGCAACACATTTCTGCTATAAGACAGATCATGCAAGGGAGAGTGCAGGATGACCTAGACTGCTTTCCTGATAAACAACGATCTCAGCTCAAAGACTAGCTACTGCCAATCTCTGTGTAAATAACAAGGGGGAAAAAAAGAACTTAAGAGGAAAGAGGTCTACAGAAGTGGCTTACATTCCTCAGTTCCCACTGCCACCAATGGGCAACAAGAAAGAGCAAACATACTGGCTTGAAAGTCAGCAACAAAATTCACGTACACAGTATTTCTGAAGTGTGACAGGGACCAAGACCTCAAGAACTTGCATGAGGAAATGCAAGGATGAGGAAAGTATTTCACGTTCACTGTCACAGAAGGAGGACAAACAGGGAAAGAGCAACATGTACTAAGCAAGGACTTGCAGTGTTCTTTGTTCAAAGCACCACTGCAGAGATAAGCACTAGTGACTCCACAAGCACAGGTAACAGTCACAGTAACACCTACAGCAAATCATGAAATTGGTTAAGATGGATCCAGAGTTTAAAGTAAATTCATTCTGCAGTTAACCTGAGGTCTTCTACAAGAACGAAGACAGAAAAAGTGTCACTGAAATCCCTCCTTTCCAAAATAAAAAGTAAAACCTCAGTATCCTCCTTGAAGTGACTGGGAAAAACTTAAGATGTCAGTACAAAGACATTTGAAATATGTCTCCATGTAATGCGAAAGGAAGTGCAGAAACAGTGTGACATAACAGCAATAGTACCCCTCTGTCCAAATAACCTTCACTACAGACAATTTTAGCTCAAACTTAAGTAACAATCACCTATTTCTGTTGTGTAATCAAGGTAAATAAAGAAGGTACAGCTGACAAAAGCATTTACCTAGGAAAACACTTTATTCTGAACATTTAATACCCATCTCTGCTGAACAGAAACACCTTTATAAGTCAAGATAGGTAATGTGGCCACTATTGATGAAAGAGCTGCAGAACTGAAAAATAAGCTTTTTCTCTGTTTAGTAGCAATGACAGGTGTCGCTCCCAAACTAAAAACAGCTGGTGAAACCGAGTGCAACTCACATTAAAATCTGCACATACATAGCATGACAGAGCATAGCATTTACCGGTTTTGATACCCTGAGATCTATGAAGTCATTGAAGCAACAGGCAGTCAGAACTACAAGGCTTTTAAACTGATTTTAAAAAGTGTTATCACCATAACGTCATTTCACTAGGAATAAAGTTATTTATTCCTTCTGCTTGAGAGCTTGATGTAGAAAGCACACAGATACTGAGACTTCAGAATTGTGTTATCAGTTTGGGTGGTTCAACATTTGACACTTTATCACCAACTCAGCTGCCATTTTAGAAAACTCCCCTCACAGTACTCTGATTCCTGCCAGGCACAGAGATTCACAAAGTTCAGATGCACACAGATTCATCAGATGCAAAGCCATAGATCATATTTTTATACTATTCTACATCCCCCTTCAATACGGATGACCTACTCCCACCAACTAGTATTCCTTATTCACACTGATGAGGTACTGAAGTGTTTTGCTCTTTCCCACACAAGCTTTTATAAGGTCTTACATTTGATTCTTGTAATGGTACTGAAGACAATTTTGTTCCATTTTCATTAGAAGTCAAAAACACTGAGCTGAAGATTGGGAAGACCAGTAACGACAGGAAACCAAGTCACTAATGGACTACTCCCTTCTTCCTCCTCCTAAAAAGGTTACTCTGATCTGTTGAATTATACCATCACATTTGAGTTTCTAGCTGTAATACTAAGAAATTATTTCAGCATCAGTATTTTACTTCATTATAATAATTTCTTCCTGAATTTTTAGCATTGACAAATTTAA
The DNA here is from genome assembly GCA_033558105.1 of Coccyzus lansbergi. NCBI lineage: Eukaryota > Metazoa > Chordata > Aves > Cuculiformes > Coccyzidae > Coccyzus > Coccyzus lansbergi. The sequence goes on from JAUMJK010000157.1 coordinate 1,080,823, forward strand.
ACTGAAGTGACAGAACATGGAACCCCTCTACTTTCTTAGAAATCTAAGCAGTAAGCAGTTGGCATAAAAGTGATCACTAGTAAGACTGCATAGATCATTAACACACAAGCTGTACTGGCTACATATGTGTGCCTCCACCTCTATTCTGTTTCTTCTCTGAGAAAGTAATCTGTGCCTAGACCTGGGCAGTCCTCATCTCACTAATTTTTAACCCAGTGAAAAACAAAAGAGTGGCTTCACAGAAGCCATTACACAGCTTTCTTTTCTTCTCCTTTCAGGAAAAGCATTTATACTGCCTAGCAAAAAAAAAAAAAAAAAAAAAAAAAAAACCACAAACTGCTCATTTCAAATAGTTACCGTAAAGTACACAACAACTCTGGTGAACTTACTCCAATATCTTCATCACTTTGTATTAGCTGTGAATGTCCAAAGAGGCGTCTCTTCAGTATAGGTTCCACCAAAGTCAGGTACACCATGTACAGAAGAAGCAGGCCCAAAATCGACAGGTATATGATGATTGTAACCTAGATAATGCAAGCACAGTTCATGCCAGAATTGTGTCATTCTCCCCAGAGTCTCTCAAGCAGGCAGCAAGAACAAAAAGAAGAGCACATGCTAAGTTTGTGATGAGTCCGTGGATCTTTGGTAGTGTCACCAGATGACTTAAAACCCACAAACAGAAGAAAACACATCAAAATACAACCTAGGATTAAAAGGGTTTGTGCCAGACAGATGTTAGCTTGAAGCAGTTTCTCTTAGTGAGGCCTTTCTCAAAATCTTATGCTATCCCTCTTAAAACAACTTCATGTTATAAATCTCACTTCAACAAAGACAACCAAAGCTTGACACAAGCCGGCAATGCACACTCACAGCCCAGAATACCCTGGGCTGCATCAAAATAAGTGTGGCCAGCAAGTCAAGGGAGGTGATTCTGCCCCTCTGCTCTTGCGAGACCCCACCTGAAGTATTGTGTCCAGTTCTAGAATCCCCAACATAAGGATATGAAGCTATTGGAATGGGTCCAGAGGACGGCTACAAAGATACTCAGAGGGCTGAAGCACCTCTGCCATGAGGACAGGCCAAGAGAGCTGAGACTGTTCAGCCTAGAGAAGGCTTTGGGGACACCTTATAGCAGCCTTCCAGTATTTTAAGGGGGCCTACAAGAAAGCTGTGGAGAGACTTTTTATAAAGGCATGCAGTAGGACAAGGGGGAATGGCTTTAAATTGGAGGGGGAAGACTTAGACTAGATACTAGGAAGAAATTCTGCACAATGAAGATGGTAATACACTGGCACAGGTTGCCCAGGGAAGTTGTGGATACCCCCTTCCTAGAAATGTTCAAGGCAAGGTTGGATGGGGCCTTGAGCAGCTTGATCTAGTGGGAGGTGTCCCTATCTATGGCAGCAGAGTTGGAACAAGGTGATCTTTAAGGTCCCTTCCCACCCAAACCATCCTATGATTCTATGAACTGTTCAGGTTGGCCCTTAAAATGGGGTAACAAATTAGGTGTTCATGCATGGTCTCCCTTCTTCATCATAGTTCTGCATTCAAGCAGGCTCTAAGAAAAATGGGAAGGCAAAAAGAAATATAAAATTCCAACACACAAAAGAAAAGGAGTCTGTTACAAAAAAAAGAAATATGCACTGCACAATCTATTCACCTCAGCCAGGGATCAATGGCTCCAACAGGACAAGAATGTAAAGAACACAGAGATCATCTGTTAGAGCAAACATGGACAAATTTGCTCCTTTTAGCTTGCCAACATAGAAAATTTACAATAAGCAAGTAAGACGGTTGAATAATGACAGGCTCTCTAAAACAACAACAAAAGCATAAAGTCCAAAGCTTCATAAAATGCCCTAGAACACTCAGAATTTCAGCAAGGTGTAAAGCTTAACCTAAAAAAGTGGACATCTTCAATAAAGCATCACAAGCCCACTCCTTCAGCTGTAGTTTGATGCTATTGCTACTACTCAAGATAAAACTGTGAGCAACTACCATGAAAAAACATTAAATCTTAGGTCTCTTTAGAAAATTTTACCCTTTAAAAGGAATATTTCTCTAAAAGACAGATAGACACACTAATCAGTTTAAGTATTTAATGTATGCCAACAGAATTACATTACTTACCTTAATTGTGACAGAGCTTCTCTCTTCATATTTGCATTCACAACGTAAACAGTATGCTTCTACATCAGGTCCAGGGACAGGCATAGGCTCAACCACATGAAGACAATCACTAAAGAAAGACAGAAACTGCTCAGTTTTGAGTGGGTTTTAGCTTACCTGTTCCACTACATATGCAGACCCCACCTGCATAAGCTGAGAAGCCACTTTTGCTTAAGTTCAGCTGTTCTAAATGATAGGTTTCCAAGAAAAATATTAAAATAAATAACTACTCCACAATTATTTTACATAACAATAAACTTAGCTATTGAAAAGTTGATACACAGGTTTTAGACCTTTCTAACTCAAAATGTTTCCATTTTCCAGTGAAAGTATTAAAGCTGTTAGCATAACAAGTCCAAGGATTTGAATCTCAGTATGAATGCATCGTTTGATAGTTCCAGCTATAAACTTCCTCCTTATTCTATCCTTTGGCTACCCGAAGGGAGATTCTTTTTCCTTGCCACAAGTTACAGATGTTAAAAAATAATTAAAAAAAGGAGTCAGATGGATTGTTTCTCAAAGCAACAAGATAATGAATAAATATCATTCAGTTTTCAGCACTGGATCTGGATGTGAAAACATAATTTGACTTAAAATTATGATTACAAATTATGATTACAAAATACAAGTCAGTGCCATGCCAAAAAGCATGGTCGACCATCTTATGCACACTCTACTACCTTACCACAGCACCAAAACCCAGCTGCCATGAGACAAATGCTTCCACCAATAATTTATGTAACCTTGGTCTTTTTGCTGACTCAGGTTGATTGTTCAGAGTTCACATCCCAGGATTCTTGCAGAGCACCAATAGAACAAAAATTGGATTTTACCTCTATCCTGGTAACTCAATATTAGCACAGCAAAACAAAAGGTCTGAAGTGACAGCAGCAGCCTAGGATTCAACACCATTGGGCTAGATTACAATACTGCAAACACATGGTGAGGCATCAACTCATCTCTTTTGATTTCTTTCTATTTCTTCTTCATAAATAAAACTATTGAGTGTCAAGTCACATCCTCTGGAAGGAAGTGCAAGGCTTACTTCTCTCATTTATCTGAAACTAGAATTATATTCTCTGTGGAGGAGTACAGCATTCAAGCTACAAAATCAAAAATCTGTGCAAGTTATAATCTACAATTTCTGTTCATATGACTGAGAACTTGCTAATACGCCACAGAAATACAGCGGAAAGCTTGTAGGTAGCTTAAGAACAGCAGCAAGTCTGCAAAATTAATATATCAAATATTGGTATCCGCTTTATTTTTTTCCCTCCAGTTCAGTGTTTCAAGTTGCAAAGATGTGTAAAATTCATCAGAATCTTAGAATTTTTATGCTTTTCCTTGGACTGCAATTCCATGGCAATTTTAGAGGAAAAAATAGAAAAGGATAATCCTTTTCTAAATTATTTCCCCCATTCAACTGCCTCTACATTACCACCTTGTCCCTCGCACCCACAGAAACAGCACCAAGGCAGCAGTTCTTCCAAGGCTAGTCAGAAAGGCAGCTTCTGCAGACTTCCATTTTGTTCAGCTTGCAGGCAAGGTGTCCTACACCTCTCTTGACATCCATGACTATCGCTGCAGTTGGCCTCTATACATCAGTACTTTCAAAACACAAAATACAAACACCAACACCTTCCAAGGGAGCTATTTCATAGAAATCATAGAATCATTTAGGTCAGAAAAGACCTTTAAGATCATCAAGTCCAAATGCAAACCTTTAACCCTGCAAGTGCTTAGACATCACTATGCTTGCCTAGTGCACTATCCATTTCGATGGGATTGCCTGCAATAACTCCAGACCTGAGTCCAGAAAGGTGAGTGCTTATATTGGTGTCAAAGTGCCCCAGCTCATACTGATATTGGCAGAATGTGCTGTTAGTCAATCTGAAGCCAAAGAACAGGCAGCTCCCATTGAAAGAATTGTAGTATCCAAATAAGACTATCATGATATACATTACAAGTTCAACATTAAAAATTAAATTTCCATTTTATGTCTGGACAAGCCAGCAGTAAGTGGTCATTATACTGTACATAGTCCATAAAGGCACTAAAAACTCATCTGGCTTTTGTCTCACTATCTAAATCCCTACAGGATTGTGCACATCAGCCAGTTCTGTTCAATAACAAGTCACTTGCTCTATGCAGAAGCCATAGTACAGCACTAGATCTGTGGGTTGCACATAAATTAGCAATCAAGCCATTTGGATATGGCAAGAAGACAGAAGATTAAAGTCATAAAAATATCCCTAAATGATCACTTATTAAATGACTTCAACAAAGCAAGATTTAAGATAAGAAAAGACATTTTTGACATTCTGTATGCATCAGTATCTGTCACTATAAAATCAGTCAGGCCTTCAAAGATAATTTTTCCTTCCATCTGCACCAATATTGATTTAAAGGGAAACAGGGTCTTTTCTGATAATAAGGCACACACTAAACAGTATCCTCTGAAAAAAAATCTGTTTTTATTTTCAGAGCAGTAATGAGCAATAAAATCAGTAACACTGCTACTCAGAAATGCCTGCTGAGGCTGGAGGTCTCCCAGTACGTTTCACCACTGCAATTTAGTCATAGTAGGACTAATGTTAAGTTAATCACGCAGGACACAAATAGTAATTTCGAATGGACAATACAGTTTGTGCTCATTAGTTTGCACTGAAATTTACAACGTTTCTCACAGTTCACCAGTAAGTAACGTAAGTCAAGGCATAGCTCTAAACATCTGTATGACTGATTTTATTCCTATAATTATTTTTGTTGGCCTACTTAAGGTCACAAATTTTTCATAATCAAGATGCCAACTTGCTGCTACTCATCAGATTGAAAAGTCTTTTAAAAATTCTTAACGTAACTGACGAACAGTCAATATATCAAGAGGCATGTCACATTTACCTCCAAGCACTTCCAACAACACAACTGAAAACCTTATTTGTATGATTCACACAGACAATGCTACTCAGGGTGAAATTACACAAACGTGAAAAATTGCTGTCATCTCCCTTTCTTCCCCAACCCCTCATCCCTGGCCACACACATCAGTTCTCAGCTTGGAGAGGTGTCTGATAAATGCCATAGCTGACCTAAACAACATAATAGAGCACACTGCTGGGGCACAGAGATGCAAGACCTCTCCCTCTCTGAAAAATTATGTTGTTAGATGACTCAGGCTGTGTCACTGCACTTCCTGGCTGCAACTCTGAGAGGCAAAAAGCTCCTGAAACACCAGTCTCTAAACGACAGAATGGGTTTCAAGGGTGGAGAAAGAAGAGACAGTACTTTTGAGTCCTAGTTCCACAGCCATGCTCCCTTGACTTTACACCATCTCAGATCACTGAATTTAAATTACAATACCCTTTTCTACTACTTCCAAGTCTAAATAAATAAACACGCTAGCAAACAAAGACAGAAGACAAAACACTATGGATTTCAAACCTTGTCCTTTGTTAGAATAAGCAAAGAGAAGTTCCAATAAGTTATGCAAGAGATACAGTTACTCCTGGCATAACCATAGGAGACTCGCATATAATCACAACGAACAAGATTTAATCAGTGATTCATTTTAATTTTTTATACCACACACACTCACCAATCTTTCTGTGAAACATTTTTGTTGTAAATATGGCCTGAATGGTCTTTGTAAGGTGGGCAGATGCATTTACATCGAACATCCTCAGAATTCTGTAAAATAAACAACTTGCTTAGAACAAATCATCATCACCAGTAACCACAGCAGGATCCAGAAAGCACTTCTCACATAATACATGGAATACTTAACACAAAATACTTGTAAGTATCTTTGAAAAGTCTTGCTCAGGATTTTCTTCAAGTTTAAGAACAACCCTTCAAAATTACTACACAAGCAGAGAAATTTGTCAAGTAATACTATTATTTTGGATAGTAAGCACATTCTTCACAAAAAAAATCTGGAGGTTAAATTCATTCTTTTTAGAAGAAAACATATCTTCAGAAGCTACTAATGTTGGTATATGCAACTATTCAGCTTATGAGGGACAGCTGTGTAACAAACACAGTGACAAGCTGAAAACAAATCAAAGAATGTTAACCCAAATAGGGACTGGCAAAGAAACCTCTGTGGAAAATTCTATCTCCCCTGGCCACGAGACAAATAAATCTGTAAAGAAAACAACTAGAGCAAATAGAATAACCTATGGTCCTCTCATCTTAAACAGCAGCAGGATGTTGTGAGATAGAGATAAAAGTACAAAAATGGAATTTAGATAGAAGGCAAAGTAAATGTGAAAAATTGCACTGACTTGTAAAAACAAGTTGTTGAGAAACAAACTAACATTTGCATAAGCAACAATTGGCACCGCAGAAAGAAGTGAGAAGAATTAAGTTGTGTTTAAGAAGTAGCACCCACAATTAACATTTAGATTACCACCCATGAGAAAAGAATGTCAGAAAAAATCACTTTGTGTAGTATATTAAAATAGGGCAATGCGTGCCTTTTGCAAAGTGCACAAAACCGGAACACCCTAAGGAGAGAACAGATGCAGTCAGCATGCAGTTATCGATGAAAGCATTCTCAAATCCAAATCACAATAACTTATTTGAACAAACAGTAAGAGACAGAGGATAATCACAGAATCACCAGGTTGGAAGAGACCCACCAGATCATCGAGTCCAACCATTCCCATCAATCTCTAACCCATGTCCCTCAGCACCTCATCCACCCGTCCCTTAAGCACCTCCAAGGGATGGTGATTCAACCCCCTCCCTGGGCAGCCTCTGCCACTGCCCAATGACTCTTTCTATGAAATATTTTTTCCTAATGTCCAGCCTGAACCTCCCCTGGTGCAGCTTGAGGCCATTCCCTCTCGTCCTGTCCCTTGGCAGAAGAGCCCAGCTCCCTCCTCAACATGGCTTTTCTAAAGTTCAGCGCAATTTCTAACAGCATTACAAAATAATGTCTTAAGTCATAAATTTCTACAGAGAACAAATAAGCCAGAGTAATGCTAAGCAGGTCCAGGTCAGCTGGAAAACGCTGGCTGCACTACACACTGAGCAGGTTCTGGCCTCACCGTAGGGAATTCAAAGAGTCAATTGTCATCAGAAAGGAGAAAATTCAGACAGGCGGGTACTTGGAGAGGAAAGACGACGCTGCCGGTCGTTGACGGAGATGCCGAGGTTCCTGTTCCAAACGTGACCCCACAGCAGCCGGCGGCCACCCGGGAACAGCGGGAGGGGCTCCCCGAGAGCTCGGGGCACGGCGCCCCCAGCCACCACCCCGAAACCGCACAAACTACCACCAACTTGAGGCTGGGGACGGCGGGTTCCGTTCCTCGCACCGTCTGCGGTCTTCCCCTAAAGGGAGCTGGAACGGGCAGGGGCACCGAGGGAACCCGCGGGGCAGAGGAGGGGAGGCCCCGGTACCGGCAGCACCGCCGCGATCCGCCCCGCTCACCTTGGCCTCGGCGCTCAGCGCCACCAGAGCGGCCGCCGCCAGCAGCCAGCAGAGGCGCGCCCAGCCCCGGGCCGCCATCCCGGCCCCTCGGCCGCAGACCGATCACCGCCGCCGCACCGCCAGCCCCGCGCCACCCGCCGCCATCACTTCCGCCTTCCGCCCTCGCTGCCCGGCGCGTCCCGTCACCGCGGCGGCCCCCCCGGAAATGGCACCTCCGCCGAAAGTGCCCGCGAAGAAACTCTCCGGCTCGTTTTGGAGTTTTAGAAAGCAAGAATCTTTTGTCAGATGTGGGTAACATGAGGGAGCGATTTCCATCAACCGGTGCAATCAGACAAAAGCTAGGGACAGAATGTATTTATCACTTAGATGCAGAAGTATAAATTCTCCCAGGAATCTTGCGCAGATTCCATTCGTTCCCAAGGAATACTTTCAATGTTATTACAAACTTCACAGCAGTCAAATCTCTTGCTAATTCGGAGCTAGCTTCAGCTCTGCCTGACCTTGCCTTTATATTAAGAGACTCCAAACAGAGTTGATTATAGAAGAAGAGGCATCTGTTCAGCACAGATCTTACTTCACACAAGACGTTATAGAATTATAGAATCATAGAAATAGGTTGGAAAAGACCCACCGGATCATTGAGTCCAACCATTCCTATCAAATCATCACCAAAGAATTAACAATGTCTAGAAAAACACTGTTTGAACGAAAACACGTCACCAGAAGGACATTCTGTCTAACTTTCAAAAAAATGCAATTACTTAAATGAAACTTAACACTACTTTAGCTTAAATAAAAAATATTCCACTTAAAATCATAGAATCACTAAGTTGGAAAAGACCTTTGAGATCACTAAGTCCAACCATACCTGTCCACTACTAAAACACAGCCCTAAGCCCTTCATTTAACTGTCTTTTAAACACCTACAGGGATGGGGACTCGGACACCTTCCTGGAAGCCTCTGCCAGGGCCCAAGATCCCTTTCTGTGAAGAATTTCTTCCTAATGTCCAATGTGAACCTCTCCTGGTGCAACTTCAGCCCATTCCCTTTCATCCTATCACTTGGGAGAAGAACATCCCTATGCACATTGGTGTAGGGACTTAAAAGATAGGTAGATTAAGTGCTTAGGGCCATGATTTTGTGTGGACAGATACAGTTGGACTCAGCCTCAAAGGTCTTTTCAAAACGAGTGATTCTATGATCATGTGTTGCTCCCACACTGCCTGGAAAGCACAAAAGTATCAAAATGGATTTGGCCTGTGGAAAGAACTCTATAAATCAGGAAGCATTATAAAGGAGGTATGTTTTACTTTGATGTGCTGGGTGCAAGGGGGTTAGCTCCACCTAGCTTGCACACCAAAAACCAAAACGGTCACTTATGTATTACACTAACACATAATTTCCCCAAATTTATTTACATAAGTTCCCTCCCTTTGGCACACTCCCTGTGCCCTCCGGTGGTCTTGAGCTGGGGGCTTCTGGAGGAAGGCTCACAGTCTTCTTCATGGTGAACTTCTCAACTCTCCTTGTGCATGCTCTTAGCTTGGACACCTAGTGGGTCTCTTCCAACCTGGTTATTCTATGATTCTATGATTCTAGGGCTGCATCTGGTCCTAGCAGGTTCTTCTTCCTCTTATCCTCGCCTTAGCAATTTCTTCTTTCTCTTGTCGTTGCACTAGTCCTTATTATCTGGCTTTATTGGCTAGGCATAGGCAACAGATGTTCATTATCAACAAGAAAATATGCTTCTGTAAGTGAAATAGCCACCTTGAAACTTAAACAATCAAAGCATTGTTGCTGTGCAAGTGAAATAGCTACTCTAAAACTTAAACTAGCGAAGCATAGCTATACATGAAATAAGCAAAATAGTTGCTTTAAACTTAAGCAAACAAAGCATAGCTAAACATGTTATAATGCCCCTCTTCAGATTATAAGCAATAATAAGTAGTGTTGCAAATGAGACATTCACAACCTTATTGCATCCTTTCAGGACTTAAAGGTGACTTACAGGAAAGAGAGGGGAAAACTTTTTAGCAGGGCCTATATAAATAGGACAAGGTGTAATGGCTTTAAACTAAAAGAGGAGAGGTTTAGGCTAGATGTTAGGAAGAAATTTTTTACACTGAGGGTGGTGAAACACTGGAACAGGTTGCCGGGAGAGGTGGTGGATGCCTCATCCCTGGAAGGGCAGGTTGTCTGGGGCTCTGAGCAACCTGATCTTGTTGAAGATGTCCCTGCTCACTGCTGGGAGGCTGGACGAGATGGTCTCTAAAGGCCCCTTCCAGATCAAACCATTCCATGATTCTATGAAATTGCAGATAATCCAGTTTTTCCATAACTGAAGATGAAAGGGTATTTAATATAAATATGAATACATTATTCACAGAGACAGATCTTTCTGTGAGGAAGTATTTTGTTTGGAGATAAGACGTGGCTTTTATTCTGTGCAAGGTGCTCAGTGGAAGATTTTCTGCAAACCTGGCACACCTAATGAAAAACTATGAAATATTATTTATACAAAGTGAATGCTTAAGATCCCACCTAGCTAATGCAATTGTTATACCTATCTAATACTTATTCATTAAGTTACACAATTCTAAAAAACTGCTTATTCTGCTCTTTCACATCATTAGTTAGGATACAGGTATCCCTCACATAATCTCTAAACCAGCACAAATTCATCCTATCCAACTCTCTTTTCCTTGAGGAGACATGGGTTCTCAGCCCCAAGTTCATGAACTACTGAGTTTATTGCTTTCCAAGACCAAGCATCTACCTCCCTTTTCAGATGTTCAGAGGGGTCAGACTGCCCTGATTAGATGTCAGGATGTTACAAAAAAAGCCCTAGAAGATAAACAAGGCATGGAATATATTCTTTGTTAATCTATTAGCCTGGAAGATAAGCAAGGCACAAAATATACTCTTTGAGCCCCTCCTTGGATAACTAGAAGATGCCACTAAAATGCAGCAATGTTCCCAATTTGTGTTAATTATTGCCACCCAAGAGCTGCACTCACCTTCTTCCAGAGGAGCATCTTCAGCCACCATCCTTTGAGATCTGGCAGATTATGCACTTTGTGAACTGCCTCTGTCTGGGTAGGACCTCCCAGCCCCACCTGGTGCTGGCCCCAGCTTGGCCCTTGCACTGTAGTCAGCACCAAGCTAGTGCTCAAGCCCAGACGGGGAAACAACTCAGGTGTGTTTCAGCTTCTCTGACAGACTTCACAGAGGAACAGTGGGCTACGTGACTCAGTCACTTCATTCCCTCTCCTAGTTTTTATACGTTATATATTTCTTATATCCATTTTCTGTCCTCAACAGTTAAATAGCATCAAAAGCTGCTTTTTTCACTCTTTCTCTAGCCCCCTGCAAGTGGCTGTAATTTCATAGGAAGTAAAACAATCCTTTAGATATAGTATGCTTTTCAAAGTGCTGTCACACTTTGTTTTAATTCAGCAAGTTGTGTAATACTAACAGTACATCAGGCGTCTCAGTGAAGTTTGAGTTACCAAGGAAACACAAAACACCTTTATTTAAAATTCAGGGAAAATTGCCAGCAGAGTATAATGAGCAGTTTTCAGCCTTAGCCAAACAATTTGTCTGTTTAATGACTATATCTGCAATGAAAGCGTTTTGAAGCGTGAAGGTGGTTCTGCTTTTTCCTTACCACCCACACTCATACTCTGAGATGCTGAATTGACTACTGAGTTGAAAAACGTGCTGAATCTTTGGAACACCATGGGCAGAGTTTTCAGCTGAAGTAAATAATGTGCAACTTCAGAGGCATCACTGCATCTGGAACAGCTCAGCCTAGGAAAAGATGTCTAACAGATAGTCTGACTAATTTTCTAACACACTCAGAGTTCTAATACACAAGTAATAAATGCACATTTCTCTAGAAACTTTCAAGCCCGGAATAAGGGGAGCTTGTGAACAATAGGTTCTTGGTGCTGTAAGAGGTAAAGATTACTTCTAGGAGATGAGTTCATTTGTCCCCTAGAAAAGAGTAAGCAGCAATTTAGTAAGCAAAACTGCTGGATGAATTATTAAAGACTACTGGAAGTTTTTATCTTAACATTTAGATGTTTTTACTTTTAAATTTGTCAGCACATCAGTATCAGAAGCAATACGTTAAAATATATTTAAAAAAAAAGTTGAAAAACATAAAGGAAAGGTGATTTTAAGAAAAAAGATTATTAAATGATTGCTCTGACCATAATGGCTCTTCAGCTACCTAATCTTCTAGAAGGGGTGAACATGGGTTTCATCTTCAAGAGAATTCTCGAAGGTTTTTCTTTGAGGCCTGAGCTTTAGTGCTGTGCAGGCTGCTCCTTCCACTGCTAGCTCAGTCCTTACTGAACCAACTGTCTTCAACTTAATGGAGCTGAGCTCTCACAGATAATTTGTTGTGGTTTGTTTTTTTTTTTTAACATAGAGCATGCTTTAATAACAAGATTTATTTTGAAAGCTGCAATAATGCATTGGCCTCTCTAAGCTAAACATTGTGCTTTGCTATCAGTTGACTGTGTTGAATTTGAAGTGAGATTTTTATAGTTTTGTAAATTCTATCATATTTGTCTCCATCATCAAGACTCACACAACTAGTCTTCCATGAGAGCTTCTGGCAGTTCCTTTCATCATTCAAAGGCTCTGCTTCTAAGGCTCTGGGGAGGGTAAAATCCTGGTCCCATCCCACAGAGGAGGTGAGCCCTGGACCATCAAGTCACAAGCTTATCTGGGCTTTTGGGAGCAAAAGGCAAATCTGTGCAGTGAAGGATGCAGCACACGTGTTGGTGAGGGGGAGGCGCTCCAGAGGCATATCTTTTCTGCACAGTCATCTTATAAAAATAGCTTATAAAGAGCTTTGTATTTCTAGGCACTGCATGTGCAGAGTGGGTTTCTGCTTTTCCTTTCCTGTTGCACAAGCCTTTCCAAAGTCACATCATCCCTGTCATCAGTAGTGCAATGTGTTGCTACTTCTCCTCACCGTGCTGCACTGATTCACACAGAAAATGAGTGTTTTAATTTTTTTCCCTGTAAAATAACTTCACACACCAAGTGGTAATAACATTACACTCTACTGTGCTGTGTCAAACAATTCATGTAGGGTTGCTTTACAACCTAGAGCTGAACAGGCACTCGCTGTCATGGGGTGAGAGCTCCTCAGGGAAGATAGGGTAGACAGTATTTACCATAATTTTAGTCTTCTACATTATGATTATTTATTACTAAAGCAAATTACCATCTTTTCATGTCAGTTTAGCCCATTCACATTCCGAGCTTGCCTACTTCCCTTCCTTTTCTCAGATGAGAAAATCTGTTCATTATCAACAATGCTATAAAAGAAAAATCTGAGGGGATTATGTAAATAAGTAATTGAATCATCACTTCCACAGTCATCACCAATAGGAAAACAGTATGACATTTACACAGAAAGAAAAACAAAGTAAATACAGATTCTCTTTTGTCTATTCCCTATGTTCAGTTAAAAAATTAAAACAATGGCAGCAGTTGTTACTAGAGCAGCTTTTACTTAGCAAAGATGTGTGGGAAGTAATTAACTACAATATCAATTGCTCTAGGGTAATGATAAATTTACCTTTCAGCAGATTGGTCATCAGTATCTGTTCGAGTGTGTTCTATCACTGGTACTGCATACCTTACAATAAACAGTACTTTTTTTTGTCTCATGAGTTTCTGGTTTGGGCCAAAACCCCAGTGGCTCTGATCAGGTCTAGCTGGTATTCTGACCTCGTGGTCTTTGATCTCTGCAGAATACAAAGAGAAATCAATGCTGGACATGGAGGGGTACAAGGTTTACAATAAAATCAAGCTTTCCAAATATAGTTTGTCTCAGAACCCATTACGTTACAGTAATGCTATGTAATGGCTGGTGGCTTCCTTCCATAACCGAGGCATCATTTTGCAATCTGCTGTTAGAAGTCAGATAAAACCTTTCAGAACAGAAATGCATGCATATGGAAAGGACAAGCTACACAAACTGTTTACCTCTGTATTTCTATATTTGTATTGATATTTATGATATGAAGCAAATGGAGGGAAGTGCTGGAAAAGCTCTGCATTTATTTTATCTTTCTGTCTCAGTGAACCCACTCTTTTCTGCAGGCTATAAAAGTTCAAGGTCCTTCTCTATTAATGCAAGGTCAGTCAGTACTCTCACATACTGCAGTATTTTGTTAGTGCCAGCTGATTCCCCCTAATACATACGTGGGCAGCATGTAGTGTTCTGCATATGATTTCAATTAGTGCCATATGTCATGCTCTTACCAATGCAATTCCTGGTGTATGTCCCTTCCTTCTGGAAACGAGATGTGCTTCAGATAGAATGAACAGCAGCTTGTAGATGAGAAAGTGGCTACAGCTGGTGAAACAAGACCTGTAAGTCCACAGCTTTGGCTTTATCACTTGCAGCCTTAAGAACACCTTCTGCATTTGTTTATTTAATCGAAAATTTATTAACAACCTCCTCCAGGCCTGACCTGGCAGGACCTCAGGCACCCTGCATGCATTGCCTGTGGGAGAGATAAGGTCAGCACTGTTCCGTACGCTTTGTCTTGTATTCCCTCTTCTTCTCCTCCTCAGGAGAGCTTTTGCCAGAGGGATGCTTACACAGAGGCAACTATGCCCCAAATAACCCACAGTTCCTTCCACATACAGAGTAATCCACAAGGATTACTGTAATAAATTTGTGTTCCCTGCTTGGTATTCAAAGGGCTCAGCACTACAAGTAAAGTCACTATGAATCCTGAACATGCTCTACCAAGTACCAGCCATTTTGTTCCAGTCTTTGCTGCCAACTACATGGAAAAATCATAGACAGTGAGAGATACATTAAAGGCAAGGCAAGATATGATTACGATGCAACTGCAGGACTTTTTGTGGTTAAGTTTATCATTGCTTTTCTCACAGTTGTTGCTAAGCAGAGGGGCTTTAATCAATTGCTTCAGCAAGTAAACTGGTAACCCCTTCATGTGTTGGCTCCATCTTTTTCCCTTGCTTGCTATTTTGGTCATTTTTCCAAAGCACACATCAGAGCCCTGGGTGGATGTGCACCCCTCATTAGCACTTCATATTTGATAGGAAATGAGAAACATATACTCGGCATCTTGCTGGCCAGAGTCTGTGGCAGCAATGTGGTTACACTGCAGATGCCTGCTTTAATTAGGAGCTCTTTACTTTGTCAGCAAACCTGGCCAAGATAAAATGAAAGCTTGGAGGCAATGAATTGAGTTTTGCTCTTTTAACTTTTTTTTTATTACCATTTTCAACCTTTCTCAGATCTTGGCTTACCTATTGCATTCGATTCTACTTTCATTAGTCTCTGCAATGTGACATTAATAATGCCCTTTTGTTTTGATACGTCATCTCTTATAACTGCAAGAGCCGAAATCTCCATGTTCTTTATTAAGGAAACCATTCTCAACCATTGCTTGCCCCTAGAAACCACAGTATCATACGAGGTATTTCTTCTAAACATAGAGAAAATCCTTATAACTCCACATACACAGACCTGCACAGGGGAGGTAAGGTGCATTCAAAGACAGCATTGTGTAAAGGGAGTCAGATACTTCAGATGATCACAAATATTGACACTATAGCAGTATTTGTATTTTAAGTCGTACACTATGATGCTGTAAAAAATGGGCTCAACAATTTGTCTTTAGCCATCAATCATTACAGATGCCCAATTCATAAGCTGGTAAAATGTGCAGAAACAGTGAAAATCATCTAAATAACAAGGTTGTCAGCAACTGCTCTCTAGTATGACCTTATTTCAGAGGGTTCTTAGAAGATACTGAGTCCACTAAATGTTTTTAATGTCAGTCCCTACTCTCTGATGTCTGTGTTGAGGTGTTCACTCAGTTGGCATAAAGTCTTGCTCCATTCAGATCATGAGTGACACCACATTCACAGAAAGGGAGGTTCTGGCCTTTGTGTTTCATTCAGATTAAATCTCTGCTAGAGACAACCTAAGAGCTGGCTCTCCTAGTGCTACTGAACGCCATTGATTTTATGCCACCACTTTGCCAGAGTTTGTGTGGAAGACACGGCACAGCGGATGCCCTACTTGCTCTGTTCCCATGACAACACCCTGCAAAGCAGCTCCCTGTGAGCTTCCCCCTGACTGCTTCATTGCATCCGACAGCTGTGCCCAGGCTGCAACTTTCAACCCCAGACAATGCCTTTTCCTTCAATTAACAAAAAGTGTTCTACAAGGGGGAAAGAAGTCTATTTGAAATAGCAATGTTTTGATTGTCAGAGCAGAAAGTATTAAGCTCTCCACTACCCAAGCACAGGGTGGATGGATGAGTCTGGTCTGCTGTTTCACACTGTGCGCTGCTGCGTGGTAATATAATCAGGACTGACTTTTGGTTTTGCTCCAGGGACTATTTTTTTTTTTTCATTTGTTCTGGATACTGTGTGCCTGATTCTCCATGTATGCTGCGGTGAATTAAAATATAACAACACTAAGTAGCTCCTGACATCATGTAGTAGAAGGCAAGGAGTTGTTTGGAGTAATTATTGTGGACTGGAAGATCTGCTTTTGTGGGATGAGCCTCATCCTGCCTGTCTTCCAAAAGCTCTATGCCTCCTGGGAGCACCCCAAGAGCAAGACCTTCACAAAGGCTAAATACAGATCAACCAACTCCAGGCTGAAGTCTTTGGGAATTATGCTTTTGTCTGTATAGATGAGAAATGTGGAGCATAAAGATGAGTTCAGGGCATTGCTAAATGGGTGGCAGCTGAGGAAAGTGGGTTAAGTTTTCCTGCCTGCCAGTACAATAGTGAGCTGCAGGATGGTATCCTTTTTTTTAAGTTAAAAATATTTCAAAATATTTTTTCCCCATACAGATTCTAAGTTTGTTTTGCTTTTTATATGTAGACCAGGATCTCAGTCTGTGGCTCTGGCTTTACCACTCTCAGTTGTTCAGTATTTGCCTCAACAAGTGCATATTGTCATCCTAATTGAAGGGAATTAAAATGAAGCTTGATAACCAAGAAAGGGCTGGGATCCTTACTGGGACTTATCAAAGAGCTGAAACCCAAAGAGGGGCTTCTCCAAGCCTGCCCAGCTGAAAGGAACTTGCCGCTGAACACTGTCAACATTGTCCTTTTCTGGTGCGTGAACAACCCTGGGTACTGGCATGGCTACACTAAAGACAAGTTGTCTGAGACATGAGAAAGGGGTTGACTTACCACCTCCGATGTCCTGAAACAGTGAGTGCCTGTAAGTGGATATCATGGCAGTGTCAGTGAGCTGGACCCTACTCACCCTCCTCCAGCTGCAGTCCTCTGAGCATCCTTCACCTCGCAACTCCCTGTGCATTACTCGAAAAGATTGTATGACCACAACTTAGGAGCCTCGGAGGGCTCAGCACAAGGTGATTCCTGCACCACACCAGCAAGTGCTGACAGACCCATATGTGACAGCACATACCAACCCATCCTGGGTGAATGCCCCACCAGCAGCAGATGAACCCATCATGCCCTGGCTGCCATGTCTGAATTTTATAGCGCTGCAAAGACTCAGTGTAAAATCTACTGCAAGAGCTTGTTGTCCTGGTTAACCAAAAGCAGTTTGTATGTTATGAGCTCAGGGTATCTCCTGAAAGGTTGTTCATCCTGTCACTTGGTGACTGCAACATGCATATTTTGATTTTGTCCATTATTCAGTGATGTCCAGCCCAAGCATGTCTGTGACCCTAGCATCAGCCTGCACATTATCTTCCACTTCATTCAATTACTAGTTAATCTGCTATTCCATTTTATTTGATCTGAGCCTTAAAGACTTAATCATGTGTACTGCAAATTACACAGTGTCTATCCATAACTTTGATGGCTTCAAACAGGTGCTGAGGAACAATTAGATCACTGTTTCTAGAAGCTGCCATTTAACTAAGAAAGAAAAGATGACTCTAAATAAGACAGATGCAGACAAGGCCCAAAGATTACTCACACTGGTAATGAAAATTAATCAAACATCATTAGCATTCCCCAGAGAGCCCGGTACATCATGTGCTTCTGAGATGTGCTTCTGGTTGTCCACAGCATGACAAGTGCACTGGCTTGTCTCAGCTCAAGGACAGAAAGGAGCTTTCTTGCATCAAGAAGAAGATAGAAGTTTGGAGCCCTTTTCAAATGGAGTGAGATTACTTTTTTTTAAAGCTGTTCGGGAGACCCTGCAGTTCAATGGTGCCAAGCAGCCATGAGCTCTGAGGAGGTCAATAAGTACATGCAGGGGATTCTATTACAATAAAAACATAGCCTTGCTTTTCTTCCTATAGGGTTGGATTTACCTGGAGGTAACATGCTCTGAGCAGCATTCCCTGGGAGGCTGCTTCTACACCCACCTAATGCAACTGCAGTGGTCTTTCTGGTAGGAAGCATATTCCACGCAGCAGAGCTATGGGGAAGGAGGGTTGGTTATTAACACCAGTTCCTTTTTGCACACAGTTATTTCTACTGGAAACTCATTGTTTCCCCCCTTTTGGTCTTCTGTCTTCGTTAGCCAAGCTGCTCTAGTTTTAACTCACCAGCCCCAAAAGCTGGACACTGAGTCTGATCTGTTTGTACCCCATTTAATATACTGGAGTCCTCATCAGAGCTTCTAGGTTTTACAACAACTGATTGTTTATCTTGGGTTTTGCGTATGTGTCTTTTGGGTTTGTTTATGTTCCTAGTTTGGTATCATGGGTAAAATGAATAACTGACCATACTACTGTGAAGATGTGTCAATTCAGGCTTAAAAATTTAGAGAAGAAAATCTAAAAGAATCAAAGAAGGTTTCTGTTTGCACATTACTGTGTAGTCCTGCAGACCTGCAATCCTTACACAAACCAGTCCTATAGCTGGTGTTGTTTATGCCTTCATAAACATGACTCCTATCAAACACAGTCCTGAGACTTTTCCTCCCAAAGCTGCCCCTAGGACACCCCACTGATTTCACCATGACCATGGTGGCTCACACTGCTGAGGATAGGACTTCACCTTTGCTGCACCGGGCATAGATTGCTTTAGTTATCTGTGACCCATGGGGAAAAAAAAATAAGCCATATTTTCTCTTAACGCAATGAGAGGCATATCTAAATCACCTTAACTCAATTTGAGATGGCAGAGAGCGGAAGTGCGGGGAGATCAACTGATGCAGGATTATTGCCGTCAGCATCTTCTAATACAATTTTTGAATGAGAGCATCTTATTATCTTCCCCTTAGTAAGGCTATAGTAATTCATTACATCAGTGCTTTCTCCAAGTAGTTGGTTTTTTTCAGCTGCAGCTGTGCTCCGTTGCTCTTTGGAGAGATACAGGTGAACCCCTTTTCCTTTGTACAAGAACTAATTAGACAACGCATGAATTCCTACTAGTGCAGCTAGAAGCTCTCCTGAGTGCAGGGGATGATCCTTGGGGTGGAAAATGATCTTAGCAGGAGAGGAAGGACTTTGCTGAGAGTTAAATAACACCCAAATAATGCCTGCATAAAGTCACTACCCTTTGTCAAATCAAGCTGTGTTTCTTTGACTGTGTTTCCCTAGTGAGTGGCATGAGTGCTGGTCTGTTATGCTACCTAACAGCACACACAAAAGCAAACAGGACTTTGGAGTTTCCATGGTGACACAGGTATCCTGCACACCCCTACAGCAGCCAGAGATCTTGCAGTAGCAAGGACAAAAGTTTTTTGCCTGCCCTGCCCTTTTCATGCAGAGGGTCTACCCTCCCAGCCTGCTAACCACAACTAGAGGATGCTGAGAGAGTAAATTATTTAGCAGAGCCTTAGTGCTGGAGGAGGAGATAGATTCATCACCTACGTAGTGTCCTTTCCCTCTTTAGTATGACCTTTTCAGAGCTCTTCTCTACACTGAGCAGAAACAATAGATCTCCACTGTTTAAATCATTGATCTGCAGCAAGCTCCTCTAGCAAGCTGTCCCACTAGGCTCTTTTCAGGAGTTAAAACATCTACCAGGACCATAAGGAGCCACACTGAGAGATGCTTGAGCCCTGACAGATAAACTGTACCTGGTATTTCTGCTTTACTTACTACTGAATTAGAAGGCACTGAGCAGGGCATTAGAAGATGCCTCGTGACCTTCATATTGCAGCATATGAAGCAGCAGGAGGAAATATATGCTAGGCAGAAGGTTCCTTGCAACAAAATGTGGTCTGTTTTGGAGCAAATTCATCTCGGAGAATACTGAGCCGTAAATGCCAAGCTAATTAGCCCTCATACATAATTTGTTTTTAAAAATATATTGTCATCTCCTTCTGGAGGAACCAGAGCCCATTTTCCCCTTCTGTTAGCCCAAAAAGTCAATCCAAAAAATGTCATTGAAGCCTACAATAAGAAGCTTTCAGAAGAGGAGCTCTCTGTGAGCAGAAGGAACTTTAAGTCCACAGATTTCATCTCTAAACCTACCAGCCCAGAAGGCCAAATAACCCTTCCCAGGGCACCACTCACAGCAGATCCTTTTTACTGGATTCTCAGACATCTGCACTGTTGAGACCTAGTTTCCCTGTTATACCAGTCACATTTTGCCCACTTATGGGTTTTTTTCCTTCTCTGTCAGGACCCAAAAAGGCTAGTGGCAAAATCCTGATCATTTTTTTAAGTGTTGTGGTCTCTACTGGCCTGGATAAAACCAGGTCACTGGGCTGCAGTGCACTCATGCTAGTCTTTGTCTTCTAGCCAGGGATTTTGATGTGGGTTTTGATTTTTGATCTATGGAAGACCAATGATTCGCCCTGAATTACATTTTTCCTTTTCAAATTAATAGCCAGAGACATCTGGTGTTGCAGAGTTTCTCAGATGGAGCCTGTTTGCCCTTGTTCTTTGTGACTCAGTGTGTTTTGCAGCCATTGAGTGCCTGATCACTCGCCTTTCTCCATCTGATCTGTTTGTGGAGGAACAGAGGACTGGGGTTTATAGCAACACTTTAAAATGGATGGTTTTTCTCATTGAGAACACAGGTCTCAATGTTGCTCTTTCCCTTAAGCAGTGTTTGTAACGCTGCCTTTGCCTGTGTTGCCGCTGAAATTCTCCCCAACTGGCAATGCCTGGAAAATGCAGCAGCCAATTTTGCACCACAGGGTTGAAGGTAAGAGGAGTACTTAGCCCTGCCTACTATTTTTTACAGAAAAGTGAGGTTTCAGTTGCCCCAGCCCAGGTCTCTTGCCCCAGTGTTCCTGGCAGCCCCCTCTTAGTGCATCATCTGCTGCTGGGAGCAACTAATACCTTTTTTCCTACCACCAAGCTAGGACTCCAGGTTTACACACAATGTTGTAGAATCATAGAACCATAGAATCACCAGGTTGGAAGAGACCCGTCAGATCATCGAGTCCAACCATTCCTATCAAACACTAAACCATGCCCCTCAGCGCCTCGTCCACCTGTCCCTTAAACAACTCCAGGGAAGGTGACTCAACCACCTCCCTGGGCAACCTATTCCAATACCCAATGACCCTTTCCATGCAAAATTTCTTCTAATGTTCAGCCTAAACCTCCCCGGTAGAGCTTGAGGCCATTTCCTCTTGTCCTGTACCCTGTAACTTGGGAGAAGAGGTCAGCACTCTCCTCCCCACAACTTCCTTTTAGGCAGTTGTAGAAAGCAATGAGGTCTCACCCCAACCTCCTCTTCTGCAGGCTGAACAACCCCAGCTCTCTCAGCTGAGAGAGCTGGGGTTGTTCAGCCTGGGGAAGAGGAGGCTGAGAGGAGACCTCATTACTCTCTACAACTACCTGAAAGGAGATTGTAGAGAGGAGGGAGCTGGCCTCTTCTCCCAAGTGACAGGGACAGGACAAGAGGAAATGGCCTCAAGCTCCGCCAGGGGAAATTTAGGCTAGAGATTAGGAGGAAGTTTTTCACGGAAAGGGTCACTGGGCATTGGAACAGGCTGCCCAGGGAGATGGTTGATTCACCTTCCTTGGAGGTGTTTAAGGCACGGGTGGGTGAGGTCCTGAGGGACATGGTTTAGTGTTTGATAGGAATGGTTGAATTCGATGATCCGGCGGGTCTCTTCCAACCTGGTGATTCTATGATTCTCTCAGCTGTTCCTCATAAGGCCTCATAAGGCACCCATGTCACCCATGGGTGTCCGGCCCAGTGAGAACATGAGGATGCTGCAGCCACAGCTTGGGCCAGCAAACAAACAGCAGCACAGCACTGACAGACATCATGGCACAGGGCACAGGGCTGGTGCCAGCTTAATCAGCCCTGCAAGAAATGAACCCCCCAAAGACACCTCGGGGTGGTAGCTGTTTCTTCACCTGCAGTAGCGGTGTGCACTATAGGAAGACGGTTAGTTTTTCCAGTCTTTGAGAAAGAGAGGTGAAAGGAGGTGAGCAGGAAAATCTATGCTGGGCCTGCCACTGCCAAGGAGGAACACATGGACAGCAGAGGTGAGATATGCAGGGCTGAAGCAGCATTGAGAGCTCCTCATCTTCTGCAGATACATCACCTGTCTCTAGGATACTCAGCAGTTTTGCATGTAGCAAGTGGGTAGCTTTGCACCTCTTCCCCTTTGTGTGACTAGCAGGGCTTTTGCAGAGAGTCCAACTGCATGTCGCAGCTGGGGCAGCCACTGAACAGATCACTCTCTCCTGAACCTCAGGCATCAATCCTGCCCCATTAAAAAAAAAAAAAAAGAAAAACCCTGCAGCATTCTCCCAGCTGGTTCTCCCACTGCCATGGCTTCCTGTTATTCCTAAACTCCCAGTATTTTTAGGTTATTGACTGGTTTCACACCCACTTTGCGAGTGATGAAGTCTCAGCCTGGGTAAGTGGTGGCAGCACCACTCCAGTAACAAAATCATTAAATCAATTGCCTTTTCAGCAAGGCCATCTCTAGAGATGTAACCAATATCTGCAGTGTCATTTCCAGAGTCTGTAGCCTTTCAATAGTGATGTGTTTGTTAACAGAGGAGACCAGTGCATGGCTGAGGTGCCTGAGCAGTGCACAGCCCATGAAAAAGGGAAAAAAAGAGAAAACTCAGCTTACCTAAAGAGGCAGACTTTCGGCTGATGGAAACTCAGTACCTGACCTCCATCTATTAAGCAAGCAGGTGATAAAGCAATACAGACTGATGTTTGCCCCATAAAATAAACCAAGAAATGTACATCCCTAAGACGTATGTTTATGTCAAAATAAGTCATCTAGTTATTTGCCTCTGAGACATATGAATCAGAACTACTTTCACAACATGTTGATCATCACATTATCATCAGCAAAACAGTAATAGAAAAGCCCATAAAAAGGACCTCCCTGTAGAACTATTAGATAATAAGATTACTCAGCAGATAGCTGTGGAGAGATGCTCCAGCAAGTCTTGTCTAATCAGCTGCTTTGCTGGCAGAGGCAATGAAAAACCATTGGCGGATCTCAGCAGGATACAAAATGCATGTGAATAATGTTGCTATAGGGCAAAGGCCTCTGACTTTCTACTCAGATCAGCAGCAAGTGCTGCTGCAGAGCAGCAAGCGCAGAAAGAGTTACACTGGACAGTCAGCTTTATAGCTACTTGGACTGATGTGGTAGTCATGGGGAGAGCCCCACTCTGCAGCCCCCAGTGTGTTCCTCCTTTGTTACTGTTTGCTTGTGTGACCTTGGATGTATCACACTGAAATATAAACATGAATTGGGAGTCTCCACCAGCTGTCCAGATGAGCATTGGTGTCTTGATCACATGGGCCATCTTAACTACAAGAGCTTTTGAAGCAATGGACCTGCCAAGATTCCTGTTAATGTCTTACTCTTTGCATGCTTCATGTCTTTAGGTATAGACCAAAATGAAGACAAGGCATTGTGGGACACAGGTGTTTTGTCCCACCTCACTTTGCTGGCTACATGAGTATAAGTGATAGTGCTGTGGAGCCCTTTGGCCAAGGACCAGCTGACTAACTTTCCCTTAGGCTGCTTGGGGGTTTGTGCTTGTCCTCACCTGTGATATGTTTGTTTGCAGTGTGACAGCCTTCACCAGCTGGGGCATAAATCATTCAACAAAACCCTGTGCCACCCCAGGGGCCTCTCATAACATCCACTCATAGCTGTCTTTTTATCTCCTGAGTCCTTCTCATCCCAGATCATTTCAGGCATTGCCCTCTCCTAAGCTTTCAGAGCCATCTGCTGAGGCAATAGGTCCCTTGGCTGCAGAGCCATGCCCAGGCTTCCTGCAAACCCACGCTGGGGAAAGATTCCCAAAGGTACATAGGCATATGCACTGGAGGTAAGTGAAAGCAAGCACCCAGGGCTTGTCAATTTGGTTTGCAACACTCAGCTGCTTTACCCTTTACCTTTATGGCCATATAAGTTCTTGTGCGGATATGGGGATCTGATGTTACTTTCCACAGTCTACAAGCCCTCTGGGTTGAGGAGAGTGCTTTTCTCCTATAGCAGCTGTCTTGTCTTACAGAGCATTTTGCTCAAAGGAGCCGCCCCTGAAAGTGGTGCCACTGCCACCAGGGCTAATCCCCCTCTGTGCTGAAGGGAGGAAACTTTGCCCATTGATTTTTCTTTTATGTGTGCCAGGACTCTGCTCTCCAGCATTTGGAACAGCTCAGTAACTCTACAAACCCACAGCAACTCCAGGAAGCACAAGAAGTTATTTTTGCCCATATGCTTATCCTTATTTTTTCTCCACTTTAATGTTGGAGTCTGGTTTCTTTTCACACAAAGAAAGGCAGCCTAGGGCTGCCACTTTTACTAAGCTTGGAGGTTGCTGCTCCACCAAAGGTTTGTACTATTGTTTGGCAAAGTCTCATGGGAGACAGTACTTAAGGACAAGGGAGCCCATGAGGGCTGAGAGGTCTTTTCCTTCAAAAAGGAAATCCTAGCAGCTCAGGAGAAAGCTATCTCCATGTTCCGGAAAAAAAAGCTGGCAGTGGAAAAAACCAGCTTGGTTGAACAGAGAGATCTTGAGAGATATCAAGAAGAGGAGAAATGTTTATGGGCTCTGGAAGAGGGGACAGGCCTCTTGGGTATACTACAGGAGGGGAAGTGAGATTGTATAGAGAAAAAATCAGGAAGGCTAAGGCTCAACTAGAAATCAAATTGGCTAAGTCTGTGAAAGATAACAAAAAATCTTTCTATAAATAGATAAATAATAAAAGGAAGACTAGGGAGACCATACAGTCCCTATTGGATGCAGAAGAAACAACAGTGACAGGGGATGAGGAAGAGGCTGAGGTACTTAATGCCTTCTTTGCCTCAGTCTTTAATTGTAAAGAAAGTTGTTTTCTCTGTGTGCAAACCCAGGAGCTAGAGGAACAAAATGAGGCTCCCATGATCCAAGAGGAGGTGGTCAGAGCCTTGCTAACCCATCTAGACACCCACAAGTCTATGGGGGCGGATGGGATTCACCGAAGGGTATTGAAGGAGCTGGTGGATGTGCTGGCCAAACCCCTTTCCATCATCTTCCAACAGTCCTGGAAGACTGGGGAGGTTCCACTGGACTGGAGGCTGCTGATGTAGTGCCCATCTACAAGAAGGGTCACAGGGAGGATCCAGCGAACTACAGGCCTGTCAGTCTGACCTCAGTGCCAGAGAAAGTCCTGGCACAGGTGATCTTGAGTGCTATCATGAAGCACATACAAGAGAACCAGGTTATCAGGCCCAGTCAACACAGGTTCAGAAAAGGCAGGTCTTGCCAAACTAACCTGATCGCCTTCTATGACAAAATGACTCGGCTGCTGGATGAGGGAAAGGCTGTGGATGTGGTCTTCCTGGAATTCAGCAAAGCTTTTGACACAGTTTCTCACAGCATTCTGCTACGGAAACTGTCAGCCTCTGGCCTGGACAGGCACACACTCTCCTGGGTAGAAAACTGGTTGGATGACTGGGCCCAGAGAGTGGTGGTAAATGGTGTTAAGTCCAGCTGGAGGTCAGTGACAAGTGGGGTTCCCCAGGGCTCAGTGTTGGGTCCAGGCCTGTTCAATGTCTTTATCAATGACCTGGATGAAGGCATTGAGTGCACCCTTAGCAAGTTTGCAGATGACACTAAGCTGGGTGGAAGCGTCGATCTGTTGGAGGGTAGGGAGGCTCTGCAAAGGGATCTGAACAGGCTGGACCACTGGGCTGAGTCCAATGGCATGAGGTTTGACAAGGCCAAATGCCGGGTCCTGCACTTGGGGCACAACAACCTTATGCAGAGCTACAGACTAGGAGAAGTCTGTCTAGAAAGCTGCCAGGAGGAGAGGGACCTGGGAGTGTAGGTTGACAGGAACTGAACATGAGCCAGCAGTGTGCCCAGGTGGCCAAGAAGGCCAATGGTATCTTGGCTTGTATCAGAAACAGTGTGACCAGCAGGTCCAGAGAGGTTATTCTCCCTCTGTACTCAGCACTGGTGAGACAGCTTCTTGAATCCTGTGTGCAGTTCTGGGCCCCTCAGCACAAGAAGGATGTTGAGGCTCTGGAGCGAGTCCAGAGAAGAGCAACAAAGCTGGTGAAGGGGCTGGAGAACAGGCCTTATGAGGAACGGCTGAGAGAGCTGGTGTTGTTTAGCCTGGAGAAGAGGAGGCTGAGGGGAGACTTCATTGCTCTCTGTAACTACCTGAAAGGAGGTTGTAGAGGGGAGGGAGCTGGGCTCTTCTCCCAAGTGACAGGGGACAGGACAAGAGGGAATGGCCTCAAGCTCCACCAGGGGAGATTTAGACTAGATATTAGGAAAAATATTTTCACAGAAAGGGTCATTGGGCACTGGAACGAGCTACCCAGGGAGGTGGTTGACTCACCTTCCCTGGAGGTGTTTAAGGCACAGGTGGATGAGGTGCCGAGGGGCATGGTTTATTGTTTGGTAGGAATGGTTGGATTCGATGATCCCGTTGGACTCGATGATCCTGGTTATTCTATGATTCTATTGGGTTTTGAGCTGGAAAAAGGATAAATTCTCATCAGGAAGAGAGAGAAGCTACTAGTGAAGCAGCCTAAAGCCTACTTTGGCAGAGACAGCAAGCCTCGAAATCCAAGTCCAAAGTTTTGGGGAAGATCCAATCTTAGGACTATGTACCTCTCTTTGTGGTCACATAACTATTGGACACATGATTTACTGGCTTTTTGCTCTGATCATTTTCTCTACTAGCTTCATAAAGTTTACAAAGTCTCCTTTACAACCCCCTGTACTGTTGGCATTGCCCCAGTGAGCGAGCCACACATGGCAGAGATAAACTCAGCTTTCCAAATGGTAAAATTCAGAACAGCACAAGCTGGATTCCATACTTCCTCTGGGACAGAAGTGCATGGCAACAAAAGGCTCAGATTTCAAATGCTCACATTTTACCACAAGTGCCCTCTGCCATTTAGCCTCCCTAGGTAACATATCTCCGCTGTTGTTCTCCATACAATCCAACAGCAATTGCTGATACAGTCACAAAAGCACTGTGGAGCCCTGTCAGAGTAAAGACTGAAATGAAGTCCTGTTATCAATAGAGATGTGCACTTTAAACAAGTATGTAGCGTATCCAGGGTACAGGCAAATAAACAGCAATAACAATTTAACTTTATTTAGATTTAATTTAACATTTAGCACAGGACTAAGCACGGAAAGAAAGAAGTACCAAAATACCAAACTCATAGCATATAAAATAATCAAATATCTTTCATATATAGGTAAATATTTCTACAGCACTCTAGTGGGACTGCCCTGAGCAGCCCAACCCTGTAAATATATAATATGTATATAGAGCTGTGTTATATAAAATACTGTATGTAGAGAAAGCACTGAAACTTACCACCAAAATAGAAAATAGCTCAAAATACAGATAGTTCAGATTGGCTAGTCATACCCAATAATGAAAGGAGGTTCAAACCCACTGCAGGAGACAAAGCTCCAGCTTAGATGCCATGGCAGGCATGAGATGAAGTTACTAGACATAGACTGGCTAACACTGTCCAGAGTCTGGCTTGCGGGACAGGCTCTGGACCTCAGCCTATGGCCACAAAATGACAAGAGCTATTGGTGCTCACATGGGGCTGTCAAGACATTTCCTAAGTGGAAATGCCAAGAACATCAGTGCTTATGGCGGATGCTAAGCACTGCAGGATGCCTGGGCAAGCGGTCCATTAATGTCTTTGGGGAAGTGCAAGCGCATGGGCAGCCACTTGAATACCTACAGGAGAATGCACAGCCCAGCAGAGCTCACTGCAGCCTGTGCCTGCCCGGGGACAAAGAGCTTTTGCTAAGTAAGAGCTGATGGGGCAGTGCTCCTCCTCCTGTGGCACACATCTTACTGGCCCTTGTGGGTCCCGCTGCAGCAGGGCTGCCCATCAGCTGATGCCAAACATCACAAGGAGATTATTCTGAATTTTAAAGATGCTTCAGCAGATGACACTAATTAATTCCCATTAGCTTTTAAAAACCTAGAAAACTGGGTTTGTATGAGGCCAGGCTCCCCCAAGCAATGCATTTGTTCTGCCCTGCAAGCGAGCAGCACATGAAGCAGCAACCCTACTGCTACAAGACAGAAACACAGAATGAAATGTTTGTTGAGTCCTCCTACCTGCCCCGAGGGTGACCAAGGTGACTGCTGTTCTTAAAATCCCAGTAAGTTTGCAGATAGATATAAAAAATATGGCAATTCTGGCAGCAACATTAAAGTCCAGCAGGAGCCAATAACCCGCACCAGCATGTGGCCTGGGTGCTGCTGGTGTTCAGCAGGTGGTGGCACCACCAGTTCTGTCGGCAGAAGAGAACTGAGGGCACAGCGGGGCCATTTGGTTTGTGATAAACCAATAAGGCTCTGTATCTGCTGCTTTCTGGACAACATATTTCTGTGCTTGTTTGTTGCTTTTTGGCTCAACACAACGATTAGTTTTCCTGACTAATCCTACTGGGAGGACAGCCAAGACCTGCCTGGAGGATGCCCCCTCAAGGGGTTCTGAGCCCCAGTGAGGCAGGGCTGCCACAGGCTGACCATGTGCTGGCACTAACTCCACAGTAAGCTGGGGGCAGAGGGAGATCACCCCAGGAGCCCCCCAAACCCTGTTTCTGTGCTTCTGCCACACCACTGCGGAGAAGCCTGTAACTCATTAATTATTCTGTAATTGCCCTTTCTCATCAAGCCAGCAGTTGCATCCCTAATTACATGGAAACGATACTATGCTAACAGGATGAGCTATAATTCCTAGGTCGTATTAGTACTGTAATTTTACTCTGAGTATCTTACTGGTAATGGCCATTTGAATGTGGCAACATCAATTAAGTCAATATAAATGCTTAGCCCCTGGAAAAATCATTAATAAAAATTTAATTCTGATAGCCTCTAATCACAGCTAAGTACAATTACTCATACGAGGCCACTATAAAAACTATTTTTCTCATCAGAAGAAATTCATAAGTTTTTTTTATCCAACTGTTTGTAATAAAAAGGACACTATATAGAAAAATTCAGAAAGTAAGCACACATTTGTTTCTCAAAACCCATAGATAAACATGACAGTATCTCTAAATTACTGGCTACTGAACGGGATTTCATTAATCTCTACTCAAGCTGTAGCCTAGTATAAGTGTTTTCAAAGCAGTGCGCTGCTGTTTTATCTGGAACAGCTGCACAGGGTTTCTTTGATGTCAAGCTCTTGTGTGGGGATGGTGTTTCGATTTCTCTTTATGCCTCTGAACTGCTGAAAAAGAAGGAAATGACATTCAATAAAATAGGCAATTTTCACAGAGGAAAAAAAAAAGGCAGCAAAATTTGACTTTGAATGCTCTACCAAGAAATAATTCATCACAGCCATGGTAACAGAACTACACTGTTCCTTTCGCATCCCAATTTCAAAGGAGACAGGGAAAATATCTTGCAGTTTTGTGCTGCAGAACAGTCTCCCTGAGGTGCTGTACCAGGTGATCCCCAGACTCACATGTGGAGGTGTCTACAGCTAGCAGCTCTCCTGGGATGCAGCAGGTGTGTGTCCTGGGCACACAGTGGGTGCACATGTGCACCCATCCTGACTCCTTGCATTTGTGGCACTTGGGGACATAGTATAGTGATAGTCTTGGGAGTGTTAGGTTTGTGGTTGGACTTGACGATCTTAAAAGTCCAAACCAAACAATTCTGTCATTCTGTGATCTCTTGTGCACTCCCCAAGGAGCATAAAAAGAATCAGCTGAAGAAGGTCTGCTCCTTCCCACCCACTCCCACTGAGGTTCCTTGAGCTCTGCGGTGCCAGAGACAGCAGGCTCAAGCAGCATGGGAGCTGCAGGATGTTCAAAAAGGCTGTGGCTGGTCGTAACAGGCAACTAAAGATGAAGCTGCTCTACATTCTCCAGAAAAGATGCTTCCTTATGCAGTGAGCAAACCCTTTTTTAACTGGCTGTGTCTACAGCACTCATTGCAGAGCAACCATGAGTGCTGCCTGCAAAACAACAGAGACACATAAGTGCAAATCCTCCTCTCAGACACCCAATGCTTGCTGGTTTCATAAGTCAGAGTCAGGAGCCAGCGATACAACTCTTTTCCACAGTGCTCAGCAAGGAGGAGCCCCATGCAGCACCTCTGAGCAGAGTGATTGCCTTGCCTGCTGCTGCCAAGCCACCCAGCACAATTTAGACACATTTAAGATGTACCAAAGTGGACACTACACGTTTTCTATAAAGAGATAAGGCTGGAAAAGTCCAGGACACTAGGAGTGGCTGGCAGGAGGTCAGCAAGGCCAATGCAGGGAGTAGCAACAGCAGCATTATCTTGAGGCAGGATCTTTTCCCCCTACACTGTGTAAAAAATCCGTGCGGGCTTACTTGCCTCACATTGTAAATATTTTCCATTAAAAGGCTTTTTTAGGAACATTCTCAAAACAGTGCTCAAGGAGTTTTCCTACTTGACCTCCAATAAATATGTTTCATAAGGCACTTCCCTGCACGTGTCTTTGCAGACAACCACTTTGCTGTGCAATGCTTACTGGAGACAAAGCAGCGAAAGCTGAAAAAGGTTGCTCAAAAAAGCCAGGGCCTCTGCTTCGAAGCTCAATGAGCTGATAAAAACAATTTATGCTGGTGCCAGTGAGCTTCTGCTCGCCTGCAGCAGTGTTTGGGGGATCCTGTGTGGCTGTGCTAGTAACACTGCCACCAAGCTCAGTTCGCCTCCCCACCCAACTTACTGCTCTCCCTCCACAGCACTGCCACTGCATACGAATGGGATTTCTTCCCTGTCCATCTTCCCCAGAATGAGATGGTTCTTCTCCATGTTTATTACACACTGTAGAGAATAAATACCTTTAGATAAGAGGGAAAACTGCAATTCACCATGATCACAGCTCCCTGAGCATGGGTAAGACTCCTGCTGGAAATTCCCTACCTTCAGAGATTTCAGTGTTTGCAGCCCAAAGGAGAAGGGTTTCTCACTGTCTTCTGAAAAAAAAGGAACATTAAGATTTATACATTCAAAATGATCTCCCATGTTTTTTGTAAGCAAATCCATCCTTCCTTTGTGGCTGCCCTGCTAAATAAAACCCTGTTTATAATGGAACCTAGTTACTCCAGAGGACAACATGATCAAACAAGGGCAGCAGGATGCGCCTGCAGAGAGGCATGGTGGCTGCTCTATTGCACAGCAAACCACACGCCTGGTGCCATCAGTGCAGCCCCACCGAATGCATCCTTTTTCCGTCCCTCCATCTGAAGAACCAACAGGGATTTTTGTTGGAGAAAAGCATTATTTCTGTTTTAATGTTAATGTGTTTCTGAAGCTTTTTTTACCCCCTCCCCCCAGAAGTAGAGCCCCAGCCCAAATGCAGGGGACTAGAGGAGCACACACACTCACCAACGACGAGGGCAGCGCACTCCACAGGGACCACTCCCACCATGAAGGAGAGGCTCTCGATCTGGCCGATCACCTTCACCTTGTATGGCAATGAAACCATCTCATCTTCACTGGGCACTGCTTTAAGATGCTCCTTTAACCTGTCATTGAAAACACTTCTGATGTGAAATGGCCATGGTTCGGCTGCTCTGGCAAAACAGCACTTGAAGGATACTTACACCTGAAGAGCTCTTAACTTGCTCATATTACCAAGCCATTATTGGAAAGGCACTTTCTTGGTAGGTTTCCTGTGATGCTCTGCATATAGCCAGTAGCTTACACCCACACCAGATCATAACACAACACTCGATGCAGTCCTGGAGCTGTGTCAGCCCTTGCCCTGAGCAAAGCTCCTCACTAGCTTTTGCTTTCTACCTGAGGAATCTTTTTCTCTACCTTTCCTCAAGACCTGGGAAAGCTGCTGATCTAAAATTGCATCTAATTTAGTGAGGTGTGAGGAAGGGACACCTCATTCTGGCTTCCATCAGTAGAGCCACTGACACCGTGTCTCCACACCTTGCAGCAAGGGCAGCACGGCCAACCCACACTTGCCAGTGGGTGCTGCTGCTGGGTTTCCTTAGGGGTGCAGAGCAGACACATTCAGCCTGAGAAAAGGAGAAAAAGGTGTCAGGGATATCTCAGGTATAATCATTTCTTCTGTCTACACCCCATGAACTAGTCTGAAAACACTGATTAATTATTTAGCTTCAGTTTCTTTTTTAAACGGGACAAGAAGGCAATGGAAAGTCGGTCTGAGGTGGGATCTCTCCCTTAGATAAAAGCTGGATCCATTTTAGCTGTTTGAGGTACCTTTCTGCTGAGCTGCACTGAAGCAGTGCATGTCTGTCTGTCTGTCTGTCTGTCTGTTCCAGAGGGGCAGCCCCTCTCAGAGGCAGACAACCTGGGACTGAGGTGGGGATTGCCCACACTGTTTAGCACAAATACAAAGACCAGGAGAGGTATCAGAGAGAAGGAGCCTCTGTCCTTTCCCTTAGGGAGTGACCTTAAAAATGCTTACAGGTATATATCAAGAAGTTTATGAGCTCCTTGGCCCTATACTGGCTTTACTGAAGACACATTGGAGTGGCTTTTTTGGATGCAGCCAACTCCAATGGCTTCTCTATCCCCTGAAGGGAAGACATGTGGCCTTTGGCTATGGTCTCTGCTTCCTTCTAGTTTTTCCCTGATGCAGGGTCCAGGCCATGGTGCTAGAGCCAGGAGATGAACAGTGCTGAGATACAGGAGGAAACGGCTCCTCGCTCAGGCACCTACTGGCCTAGATGGTTTTCCCAGGTGTGACAAGGGCTGCAGAGAGACTACAGGGAGGGGACAGAGTAAAGCCACCTTCAGGAAAGTATTTAATCACAGCTGAGATTGACCCAAAGATGGACAGACGGACAGCATGTGGGGAATGCATGGCTGAAAGCTGGCCAGGAAACTGCAGCACGATGAGGACAACCACTGATGCATGATGCAGTGACACATCCAGGATCTAGGTTTGAAAGTGGAAAGTCCCCAGCAGTATGCAGCAACCAGAACTGCTCACATAGCAGCTGCACCTACATCTCTGAGGAGCACTTCTTACACTGTGGCAACCTGCAAGCTAGCCCCACAGCTTCTCAGAGGTGATGGGGAGAACTCGATAGACCCCATGACAAGGTTCAAAAATATGTTTGTATAAAGGCTCTTTTTACATGTTGAGCTCCCAGAGACTTCAGCAGCAGAGCCCACTCCTCAACTGCAGGCAGCAGTGCCCAGCAAAGCACACTGCAGGGCCACTACTGCCCTGGCAGGAACAAGAGCAAAAATCACTCAGCACACTTCTTCCCAGCTGCTTTACAGGGCTGGTTTTAAAAAGAACACATGTTTTATCACTGCCACACGCACTGGGCTGCTTTGAAGTAAAACATCCTGGAGCAGTGCCTGTTGTCACACAGGACCTACTGCAGCGACAGCAGTGAGCCAGGCATCAAAGCCCTGGTTTTAGCCTGCTTTTTTAAACCTAGCTTTAGTTTATGTTCCCACAAATGCAAACAGCAAAGAAGCTGGAGGAAGCTGCCTGCAGCACATCTCTTCTTGCTGCACGCCTCAGCTGGCAGCTCACGTCGGGTGGGATGGGATAGACTGGGCTGTTGCTCTGGCCATGCTGTCTGCCTGTGCACACGATGTAGCTCCTGCACACTCTGGTATCCACAGAATACCCAGCAGAAAGCAAAGTTCTCTCATTGTTCATGAGAAACACTGTGGAGAAGTGTGAGCCTTTTCACTGCAGTGGCCACAAAAGTGGCTTCACTCAAATCAGGAGAGAAACGTCCACAACCTGAGAGCAGAAACTGGCCAGAACCTATTTCCTAAGTGCTCTTTGAAGGGCAGAACTGCTGAAACAGACCAGTGCTGCAAAAACTACATGAATAACACAGAGGGCAGGCAAACTCTCACAGAGCATCACTGTGTGGCTTGGCTGTGTCTTGTCAAGCAGCCAATTCAATATCTTAGCAGGATGAGACCCCACAACATGCGCTGTTATCATCTATTCACCAGGCTGTGTAGCTCCGAAGTTTGTGACAAGTTTGTAGTAAGCAGAGCTGCCTTCTAGCCACTAAACACTGCTGTGCAAAGAAGTAATTACTGTCTGGACAGAAAACAGTCACCATTCATCCAAGGCCATGCAGCAGTGCTCAGGGAGCAACTGCAATTGTTTTCTGTGTAATCAGTGCAAGTCACTGATAAAAAGCAATGACTCTGTGGGAATAAAGTGCCAAACCTCCTTGATACCTTGTGAGCTGATCCCTGATCCTCCTCCCCAGAGATCAGGGGGAGTTTTGCTGTGGATGGCTGGCAGTCAGCTTTCTAACACTGCACAAACACATCTCCTTTTCCTTCAACAGGGAGAAATTTGTTACTGAGAGTAGCACCAGACAGCTACTTTTTAGCACACGCTTGTATGCAACCATACAACTGCTGGGACCAGCCCCACGCCTGCCCTGGGGACACAGAAGGCCAGGGGGGATTTCAGCTGTTCTGCAAGACACCAAGCAACAAAAAAGAGGCACTGAAAAACTAGAAATGCATCCATTCTTCTGAAGGGAGGCAAAAGTAGCTTTCTGTTTCAGCTCCCGCAGGGGCTTTTAAGGATCAGTAAGCCCTGATTTAATTGTAATAGGAGTCTCTGGATCTTGCCTGGGCACAGCCCAAAGTGCTGCCTTCAAGAATGACCATTGCTGGCAGGAGCAAAGCCCCAGCCCCAGGAGCACTGCCTGTGCTGCCAGATGCCACGAGTTCCCACAAAACAGAAATCCAGATGGATATTTACCCTAGCCTGTCCAGGCAGGCAGATGAGATGAGGTTGTGCTGTGAGCCGGTGTCCACTACAGCCTTCAGCTCCTTCCCCTCACACTGCAAGAGCAAGCAGAGATGGGAGATGACATGTGGGATGCGGGATAAGTGCAGGGTGCCCAGGGTCTCTGCTATGCACACACTTCTCCCTACCAAAATGCCAACATCTCCTTGCACGAGCCCATCCACAATCCACTGCACACAAGTTATAATCTCTGCCATAGGCACCCAAGAGCCAACTCTTGAACTGCTTTTTGAGTAAGGTGGTGCTATTAAACAACATGGTGTTGGGTCTTGAGCACTTCCCATCGGCATCTGCCCCTGCAAATAGCAGAGGGGCCAAGCCTCAGGGATTTTGTGGAGAGCAGAAAATACAAAAGAGCATGGGATAAGGAGGAGAAATGTGAAATTACTCTTGGGGAAAGAAAAGAGGGATGGCACTCGAGGGAAACAACTTGGCTGTGAGCACAGGGATTTGCTGTGGATAATTACTCCTCAGCATTTCAGCATGCTGCCCCAGCCTGGCTGCTCCCTCCACCCTGATGTCCAAGGGAGAACATCCATCAGACCACTTTTCTCTCTGATATGCAAGTGGTCACCCATGCCACAGCAGCCCTGAGCTGCAGAGGCAGAGTAGCCCCACAGCTGTGACGGCCCTGGTGGAGTGCAACCCCTATCAGGAAACACAGAGAACCAGAGCACCACTTGAGATGGTCAGAAATAAAAATTGGGAGGAAAAAAAAAAACCGGAAGGCTGTGGAGGGACTATTACCTGGCAGCTCACCACTATGAGCTCTTCATCCTCTGTTTTCCCTGAGATGCCCAGTTTGGTTTGATTCAGCTTGTTAGTCTGCACTGAGATATCACTCTTTGGAGTCCAGCTGCCTCGACTGCTTCGTAATTTTGATAAATTTGTCTCCATCAGGCGCTTCTGCAGTATGTTATGTGGTTGCTTTAAGAAAAAACACATGGAGAAGAGCAGGGTGAATTCAAAGGAAAGCCACAAAGTGACCTGCATCACCAGCCTGCTTGTGGTGCCTGCAGGCCAGCGCTGCTCTCATGGGAGGGATGCCCTGAAGTCTCACTCTCCCAATTCCCAGACTACATGTACTCTTCCTAGCCTACAGGTATTTGTTTTCCTACCAGCTCTGGCTTACCTGGCTATGACTAAAGAGAACTACTTTGTATTGGTGAGGGAATAAGCCTTTCAAAATATTAACTAGAATGTAAAGGGATCCCTTTGTTTCCAAACTCAAATTCAAGATTTGATTTCATATAGGAAACAAATCAAGTCAGACTTTTTCAAGCTGCAGTTGCCCTCATCTGTTGATAAGGACATTGAGAATTCTGCTGTGATGTGAACACTTAAGAGGTAACAAATCGCTTTTCCTATTACACATACTCCCTCAGTGTGGAAAAAGAAATGCAGATGCTTTCTTCGAGCACTGGCATTGCTGGCATAGGAAATACTCATGTTCTGCCTCCAACTGTGCATCGTTCTTACAGGTGTGAGTGAAGAAGGCACAACTGGAAGAACAAAGCTACAGTTGCTGTCAGACCAGGCCTAGCCTTTAGATCAGAATTTGGGCTAAAATTGCCCTGCATCTCTCTTCCCTCTGCATTTTTATTTAGTTTCCAGGGGTAAACAGGTGGGACCAATCCTAGGTCCTGTGCCACAGGAGGGAAAGGAGAGGAGGGGAAAAGATATCGTCTGAAGTAGGTAGATATGTGTTCCCTCGGCTTTGTATGGCAGCTTCTCACTTTCTCTGTCATTACCATTTGCTCTGCAAGAAGCATGTTGCCTCTCAAAATCTCCTCCAACTGCTTTCCCAAAAGCCTTTATATGTTTAATGTTTGTCACGGATGGATGCACATACTCTGCTGGAGGTGAAATAACTCCGCTTGATTATCTGTTCATTTCTCTGCCTGGCTAATCTCTCCCTCCATTACTGCCCCTTCCCTTCTGGATTTAATTTGTCCACAGTGAGACCTTCTTACTGGCTTATTCCTGAATTTTTTTATTGATATTAAATAAGCCTGTGTGTCTGTAGAGACATCTAAACCAGCAAATTCCTCATCCTGAGGGAATTTCGGTGGGATCAGATAACTGAAAAACTCAGGCTGTGTTTCCCCATGTCAGTCAGTGCATATCCTTGTGTGCAGTCCCTCATCTTTAAAATAATCTGTGCAGCATGTTAAATAACAGCCCTTACAAAAGTCTAATGTAACTTGGCATTATCCTAAAATAACTGCAGCCACGTTAGTACTTCAGATCCTGCTGCAGGCACAACACAGGCAGTTAAACTGGACCTGACTGACGAGATTGGGTAGATGCAGCCAACACCAGTGGTCACTGGAACACGCCATCTCCTTTTCTCCCCACTTTTTATCATTCTTACTTCTACATACAACCTGTGACTTGAAAGGAAATAAGATTTCATTACCATTTTCAGTTGCAGGTTCTATGTCTGACCAGCAGCTAGAGAGCACGTCCTGTGTAAGGGCAATAACATAGTCATCCTCCCAGCCAGAGGGAGAAACCAGATCCAACATTGTGCTGACTCCTTCACACACATAAAGCAACAAAGCTCGAGCACTGCTCTATTGACCATCACCTTCCCAGTGAGACTAAACAGCAGAAACCAGAACTACTTAACTAGATTTAAGGCAGGCAGACTGGCTCCATTTATAAAGGGCAAGGGACAAGAAAATTGGTTTGGAAGAGAGGGCTCCACTACATGATGCAGAAACCATAGGTGCACAGTCAGCACTGTGATCACCTCCAAGGCTTCTCACTTGAGTAAAAGTGCAAGCCAGGATTTGCTGACAGTGGATGGCATGTTCTTCTTACCTTTTATGTTTGCCTACAACACAGGCATGAATCTGGAGGACTCATTATTCATATCATCAAAAAAAAAAAATTGGGATAGGGGACTGGAGAAGTAGATGGGTGATGATTCCAGGTGGCCAGGAGAAAGCCTGCTGCACAGAGGTCACCTCCTTGTGCCCAGCCTTCCTCAGCTGGGACTGGGAGAAAGTTCTGAATGGCATCATCCAGGACAGTCTGGATGTTCTTCTTATCTGCCTGGCCTCTATCACATTGCCAAATACCTTTGAAAGAACAGGCTGGAGAAGAACAAGTCACCAGCATGCTCACCACTGCTATTTTAACTGTCGTCTACTCTTGATTTAAACCTACTTTTTTTTGGTGCAAGCCTTCCCATGATGGTTAACTGGATACATATGTGGGTTTTCTCAGGCCCTGGTTTTATGAATCCTATATGGGATCCATCACTGAAAGGAAAAAATCCAGCACTCAGCAAACATGAGTTACCACTACGAATGGAACTGTCTTTTGTCGATGCTTGCTCTTCTGAAAGCCACAGCAAATCCTGCCTAGGGGGGGACAAATGTTGCTTACATTGTCTCCAGTACAGAAATAATCTAGCAAGAGGGGACTGGAAAGGTTTCCTGCAGCACCATCCTGTCTCAGGCTATTAATTAGTTCACTTGAACTTGTATTTCCCTTGACTCTTGGTTGCAGCAGAGTAAGAGATGTTAGTCGTGGACATGACTCAAGTGATGGATACGTACTTGCTGAACAGATACTGTGCCAGAGGACATTTTTCAAACACACGTTTTGCTGGAAAACTGCAAGCAGAACATGTCTAGGAGGGAGAGGGAGAAGGAAAACCTCCCTGTGACAGCAATGGGGAAGGCAGCTGTGTTCGCCCTCCATGGGCCATCTACAAGGCCAGGACCGGTGCTTGAATCAACTCAGATTATCTGGTACTGTCTTTCTATACGTTGGGCAAAAATGTTGGAAGTTTTATACAAAAATAAAATGTCACATACCATTGTGTCAGTTCTAAAAAATGTGTTATTTCCTAGTGTCATTCAGCATAATACAAATACGAATCAGGACTACTTGGGTTTTTTTGTAAGATATCTCCCTTTCCAACTCTGAGATTTTGTAAAACCTATAATCCCCTAAAATGTCACAGTAATAGTCTAAAAGAAGGGAGTGGAGACACCAGCTCTTGCTGAATCTATTTACCACTGGTTGTCAAAACCACAAATAATTCTGTCCAGTTTTATTCCTTTCTAATTTATAAGCAAGCACATCAGATGTAGCTTGCAGCATCCATCTCTCTGGCAGGTGTCCCACTATTTTGGTTTCTAGATCCGGGGATAATGAGACCTGCCAACAACAGTTTTACTCAGATGGAGATGAAAGTCAGAGAAAATACTAGCTCCTCCCCTCCTAACCCATCTCAGGAGGTTTGCCTTCTCTTCTGTATGTAGACATTAGAACAAAGAAGTTTTAACACACACCAAGGAGCTCATCTCAAGAAATAACAATTTCTCTCTCTTCTTGCCATCCTTCATCCAAATTCTCCTCTTCTACTAACAGCCTGTGCTCAGGTACTGCCAGTCCATCTTGCAGAGGAATGAGGTGGGACAAGAGATGCTCCTATTCTCCTGTATCCTCAAGGTACCCAAGTACTGGCCAGGTCTCTGATCAAGACAGTGCATGTAATGTTGGGGCTTTTTGCATTTTAACCAAGACACAACAAACTCTGCCAAGCGTGCAGTGGGAAAGCACAGGAAAACTGAACACACTGCAAATAACTGCAATGTTACACCAGCTACAGGAGCAGGGGATGGGGCCACAGGGGTGTCCAGTGCTGTACTGAAGACACGAGGCCCAAGGGAGGCTCAGAGGACATTGAGAGAGGGGGAAGTGTTTTTTGTTGTTGCTTGTTATTGTTCATATCTTTGTTTCCTGGCTTGTAAAGTGATCCAAGGCTGTTTCTGGTTGAGCCCCTCCAAACCTGTCCAGCAGCTCTCAGGGCAAAGTGTCAGAGCACAAGGAGGAGCTGCCAACATCCAGCACGCCTTGCTCATGTTAGGCAGGGGTCACAGTTATGGTGCCAGGAAACCCAAACCTCAGCTAAGGACTGTCTCATGCCAATTTTCTCAGTTTTGGAAGGAGGCTAATAGAGAAACATCAAAACATAACTCTCTTCTGTATGCCCCATGTTTGCCAAATCCAATGTATGTAATGCTCTAGTTTGGTTTTGTACTAGGCATACAAAGTGGAATACAAAAGGGAATGAGCAGCTAGAAGAGTTTGGTCCAACACAGAATGATCCACCAAAAAGTTATCAGAAGCTTAATACAGATAACTGCAAGTATTTATCAAACCAGTCTACACTGGGTATCACCAAGAGAGATGCTTCAGGAGCCAAGTAACAGCACACAAGCTGGGGGATGCCAGCACACCCATCCTGGTGTCCTACTGCTACCTCATTGTGCACAGCACTCCATGCATTGCAGCCAAAAAGAGCGCAATTTCTCCCCAAAACTGGTGTGGTCACTGCCAGCCACCACCATCTCTGGGGAGCTGTTACCTCCTCCCTTCTCCCACTGAGGCCACTGGAAAACCCCTGTAAGAAACCCTGCATTACTAACACTGGTCATGTCAAAAGCCCTTCTACCCACATCACCACAGCTGTTGCGTAGCACGTGTTGCATTGTTAGGAGGTGTGCAGTTATTCACAAGAAAGGCATTCAAACACCCCAGGCAAATACCCCTAATGCCCTGGGCCTTCTGACTGCACAACTCAATCTTTCTGGACCTTGGGGCAATGGCATGGTGGGGTCTTGCATTTTGGATACTCTTAGTGTTTCTCCAGTCTCAGAGACACTCCTGGGAACAGCCCTTTTCCATCGAAGCAGTTGCAGCACTGAGGAGACATTGTGAGTCCTCTTGAAGCCACACTCACTGCATCCTGGCTGCATGCAGTGTGAGCATGGCAGTGCTGGCAACTTTGCAACGCGATCCACTGCAACAGCTCTGAAATTCATGGCATCTTCTCTGGGGCTGCAGAAATGATCCTGAGCGTATGACAGTGCTGCCATTTTCAGGACTACCCATATGTCCCATGGGGCAGGAGGCTGCAGCCAAGGCTAGTCATAGAATCATAGAAGCACCAGGTTGGAAGAGACCCACTGGATCATCAAGTCCAACCATTCCCACCACTCTCTAAACCGTGCCCCTCAGTACCTAATCCACCTGCACCTTAAACACCTCCAGGAAAGGCAAGTCTACCACCTCCCTGGCCAGGCTGTTCCAGTGCCTAAAGACCCTTTCAGTGAAGAATTTTTTCCTTATGTCAAGCCTGAACCTCCCTTGGCAGAGCTTGAGGCCATTCCCTTTTGCCCTGTCCCCTGTCACTTGGGAGAAGAGGTCAGCTCCCTCCTCTCCACAACCTCCCTTCAGGTAGTTGTAGAGAGCAATGAAGTCTCCCCTCAGCCTCCTCTTCTCCAGGCTAAACAACCACATGTTGTGGGCCAACATAGTTGGGGCCACGCATTCCCACTGTCCCATCACCCCTTGCTGTGACATGGGGACACAGTGGTTTCATAGTGGGCTGGCCCCTCCAGCTTGGTTCTTACCTCATACCCAGCCAGAGACCCACCACAGCCATCATAGCTGGGTTAGGCAACACACCTCTGCTGTGCTGTGGGTTCTTGGAAAGGATCAGGAGCTGTGGACCTCCCCAGGGCTTTGGCACATCCCTGGAGAGAACTCCCCCTGCAGTTCCTTCTCACAGGGACTATGGTTGCAGCACGGGCAGTGCTGCAGTCACAGCTCAGCTGGCATGGGCACAGGAGCACAGAGAAAACCTTGAGTGGAATTTCTGTGAGCAGGGCTGTACTGAGGAGCCCTGTGCTCTGGCACTGGCACCAGAGCCAAACCTGGTGTGGGGACAAGGGGCTTAGCGCCCCTGGCTCCTGCTACCTGTTGCCTCTCTTACCTGCTCAGAAAAAGAATCCCTGGCATCAGGGTCTCAGTCCCTCACACTGTGAGTTGCTGAGCCATGACGTGTTATTTAGACACTGCAGATAACAGTAATGACAACACTGTCATGCTCTGAAAGGCACTTTGTAACTCCCTGACTGACAACTGCCATTCAAGGGTGACCAGGGAAGCTCCTTCCAAGCCTTTTCCTGGGCAGAGCTTCACTCCCTACAACTGCAAAAGCATTTGGGATATCAAAAAAAAAAAAAAAAAAAAAAAATCACCTCCACGCACACTGCAGAGAACAGCCAACTCATGCCACATCTCTCAGCCAGGTAAAGCCAAGCCTAACCCAGTGGAGCAGGTAGGTTGTGACAAAACTATACTACTAAAAATAAAAATATTCACTATTTTAAATCCACCTGTATCAAGCATTGAAAAAACAAAAATATTGTGTGTTACAAGGTGCAAGAATTTTGTAAGAATTGGTTGAAAATAAAAGTAAAGGATCTTTTCTAGGTAGGATATATTTTCTAGTTTTTGCTCCTTACATTAGAATTTCTGCTGTTACATTTAAGTAACATTTCCTGTTAGAGAAATCTCAAATATTTGTGCACATTAGTATTTAGAAACGTCCTCCAGCCTCTAGACATGATGAAGAATATTGTATGTCAGCTCTGGAATCACATGCATCATTGCATATATAAATTTTTGAAACCTAGAATTATTTATCTTCATTTTTTTAAAAAAAGTATATGCATAAGCCTTTATCAAAACATAATCTTGGAAGTTCTATACTGTGAAGTATTAGTGACTGCACTTTACCAAATAATTTATGCTTATACGCTGTGCACATATATGCATCACTGGCAAACTTATGTGTATATATGTATGTATTATATGAAGCCATTTTGAATTACTCTGATTCAGAGAGGATTTTTGTCTTGAAAACAGTATCCTATTTTCATGTAAATGTAAAAAAGGACATATTAAAAGCTCTGAGATCAGAGTGCCAAGCATCTGAAAGCACCCAATAGCAAAAAGCAACCCTGGTGATAACTGCCATCATACTTCTGTTCCCTTCCTTTTACATACAAAAGCCTATTTTTTTTCAATCAATTTCTGCAAGGAACTAGTTTCTCCTCCTAACAGAAAAACAGCATGAAGACAAAAACTAGACACTGCCCTACCAGCTTCTTAAGTCTCCTTCCAGTAAACATCATAAAGTCTTACAGTATCTTTTGAAGTCCCCAGCTTCTTCAGCCCATCCAGAGGGAGGAGATCTGCAGAATCCTTGTGAATAAACTGAACCGCCTGCTTCATCCTCCTCTGCTGGCGGAGAGATGCTGCTTCCCTTATCTCTACTTCTTTCCTTGTCGGCTCCGTCAGGATACCCGAATAAAACATCTTTCACTCGCGAATGGCTTGCTTCTTGAAGATGCGCCTCTCAGAGAGATGGAGCCAGGGAGATGGGCTATCGCCTGTGCTTTATAACCAGAGCCTGGTGACGTTTGGAGACCGGCAGGTATTCCAGCCAGCGCCGCCGACTAAAGGAGGGGTTGGGCACGTTGTACAAACAACGAGGGATGAGCTCAGGCTCGGTCTAAGGGAATAAATCAGTGACGTTCCTCCCCGCTGCCTCTCCTCAATGTGAGACTAATCACAGGCATCTGACAGCTCTCGAAGACCCCCAGCAGCCTCACAGAGGCTCTGCCTGCGAGGTTGCTGTGAGGCTTGCAGAGCTGCAAACAGCCCCAGGCACCAGCACACCTCCCAGCCAGCTCTGTAGGCACAGCTGGTTTTGGTCTGGATAGGGAGTCTGAGTCGTCACAGCAGGTGATGCCTACCCAGTGCCCTGGATGCTGCCCCACGCACCTGAGGTGATGCAGCCTCGCACAGACAATGCAACCAGTCACATAGAATCATAGAATTACCGGGTTGGAAAAGACGCATCGGATCATCGAGTCCAACCATTCCTATCAAACACTAAACCATGCCCCTCAGCACCTCGCCCATCCATCCCTTAAACACCTCCAGGGATGGTGACTCAACCATCTGCCTGGGCAGCCTCTGCCAGCGCTCAATGACCCTTTCCGTGAAAATTTTTTTCCTAATGTCCAGCCTGAACCTCCCCTGGTGGAGCTTGAGGCCATTCCCTCTCATCCTGTCCCCTGTCACTTGGGAGAAGAGGCCATGTTGATTTGCTTGCCTTATGCCTAGGGCTGGTGGGGTTAGGTCAGGGTCTGGATGCCACTGGCCTCACTGAAGCACCGCAGGCACCAATCCACACAGTCACTGTCTGCTCATGTCCCCAGGAAGGGTAAGTACTATCACAAAAATTGCCCCAGCCAAACTGGGGCACCCCGAATGTGGCTTTACACAGGTTCCTATAACCCTCAAGCAGTCAGGTACAGTGTGATTTGTCTGATCACTGGCACTCACCCTACTGATTACTAATCAGAGTAAAACTTTGCAAATCAGTTATAGTTTTGCAGCATTCTTGCTGCTTGATCCAGACATTGCTGAAGTCACTCTTGCTATAAATACCTACCTTTGATGCCAGACGATGCTGGGAGGGTTTCAAAGACATGTTAGAGGATGAAGATGCTGGTATTTATCTGTCTGTCCAGGGGTATTCTTTATCCTTCATGAGCAGCTCAAGGCTTCCAAGAAGCAAAGTCCTTATTTCTTGGGCCCAGACTGAATCTTAGCGTGTTTTAAAAAGCATGAACAATACCAATGTCTCCAGTAAAATACTACTACCTCATTACATTATAGCATATAACATGAACTAATACACATTAACAAACTTACTATGCTTTCATACTCTAAAGACTGATTGATATAATAGAGAAGAGGGTTACCTTAACAGGCCTTAGAGTGCACATGGGTTTCATTCACTGCTACAGAGAGTTTTTAAGCTATATCTTATCTCTTACCAGAAAGAAACTCCTTTTATTTCTTTCCTCTATTTTTTTTTTTTCACCTAGAAATGCTCATACACTTTCAGCAGCACAGTTAGGGCAGCAGTTAATCAATCAAACCTTCTGCTCCCCAAGTGATTTGTTGCAAGGAATAGGCGCAGGAGAAAACGCAGCTATGCCCCAGAGAGACAGTATCAACACTGACATGACCCCTGCCTTGGCTTGGGTTCTTGTTAAAGCTAACAGAGACCTCTGATGCTTTTGATAAAACACAAGATTTATGCCAAGGATTGATGCCAAGCTTGACTTCCAGGGCACTCCTAACCTTTGGGAGGAGCTGGGGTGCTGACCCCTCTTTGCTCTTCCCCACCAACACAGACCAGACTTAAACTTTCCACTCACTGAGACACCAGCAGCC
Organism: Coccyzus lansbergi; assembly: GCA_033558105.1. NCBI lineage: Eukaryota > Metazoa > Chordata > Aves > Cuculiformes > Coccyzidae > Coccyzus > Coccyzus lansbergi. The sequence continues at coordinate 1,125,712 of JAUMJK010000157.1, forward strand.
TTTGGTCTATTTCAGGGAATCTCTTCTGTCTCTGATAGGAAAGAGTAGGGAAAAATACTTTGGGAAGAAACCCAAAGTAATGTGGAGGACAGAGAGGGAAAAGTGGAATTCCCCTGAAAGGAGGCAGGGGAAAACTGTCCCTTTGCAGCAGCTGAGATATATTGAAAAAAAAAGTAAAGCAATGGAAAAAAAAAATGAAATCACCGAGCAGGCTTGAAACTATAGCACCAGTTTCTCTTTCCTCCTTTCCCTACAGACCGCTGTGAAGCACTGAGTGGGGAAGGGGCCAGGCAGGATCTGGCTCCCCGCTGCTCTGAACCCTGTCCTCTCACCTTGACCTGTGCCACTGTGCCAGCCTCAACAATTCAGGACCAACCATCTGTTTCTTTACCTTGGCACATTTTAACTGTAAATCTTAGCTGACGTGAGGGCGCTGAAGACAGAGCAGCCCCTTTATGGGAGGGTTGCTGATAGCACCCTGCAGCCCCAGGGAGCTACGCTTTCACCAAGCAGGGGTGGTGCCAACTGCTGTGGTGATGCCAAAGTGGCAACGCTTTGCAAGTGAGTTTATACATCTGAGCTATCTGAGCTCTGCAGCCACAGCCAGACTCTGTCTGTTCAGCCTCTCCTCATATCACCTTGGAAAGAGGGGAAAAAAATCAGATGAGAATGCAGAATACAATAAAACCCAAACCTGTTATTTCACAGCCTTGCACAAAGGCCATTACATATGAGGCAGCCTGAGCTCGGTGAAGGCATCAGTGTGAAGAAGGAGCTGACAGGCTGAAGGGAGCTAGAATTTTTTTCTCCACATGCTGACTCGGCTCATTACAGAACAGGGCCATTGTTCCACTACAGGAAAACATGCCAGGAGGATAAAAGTGCCTTACTCTTCACCTTGGGAGCTATTTGGCACTTATCTAGCTGATTAAATAAAGACATATGACTACATCCATGCTCTCCTGAAGGCAAGGAGGCACGGAAGAAAGGAGGACTGCCACTGAAACCGGGAGACTATTTTTGATATAAAAGTTCTGTGATGGAACAGCAGTCTGCCTGGCATAGTAGTAAATGCCCAGCGAGCTCTGGCTTAAAGCAAGAAGAGTAAAGCTGCAAGAGAGGTGGAACATGAAAACCCCTCCTTGTGCTACAGCTGCAAGACTGCAGCCTGTGTTTTAATTTAGCAAACAAGCATTTTGTCTGAGCCCTACAATTCCTCTTCTGCTCTTCTATGATATAAATGCACATTCTGCCAACAGATCAGAACAAAATCAGCCCAGTGTTCAAGAGTAATAAGTGAGATAAAGCCTCCCAATTCCCCTCTTGATTTTTAAACCTGGGGAAAAGAGAAGTGAGTGGGCCAGTAAATCATCTGCTCAAATTAGTCAGGACCCACACTGAAACAGGTGCTCGGTTCGGGTACTTCAAACCCCGCTGTTAACTTCCAAGCTGTCATTTGTTTGCAACAGATTAGCCAGGGCTATGTTCCTCCCCTCACCATGCATTGTGTCTAAATAGGGGCACATTTCAGAAAAATTCCCATCAGCTCACTAGAGACATCTTTGTGCATGACCATTGCACCTCACTTGAGAAATGCCCCCAAGGACACTTTTCTCATTCCTTCCTGCCTTCAGAGCAGCACACACACTTCTCTGCACAATGTAACATCAAGGCTGATATCAAAAAGAAGCTTCACAAGAAAACCCTTCCAGCCTGAGGGTACTGGACTGCTCTCCAGGCCACGCCCTGTTGCAAAGCCCAGATGCCTGTTGCTGCAAGCATGGACAGGCAACATGTGCTGGAGATGGGAGGCATGTGGCTCCAGCAGCTGCCAGAAAAGCTGCCACACATTTGAAGTGGGCTCTGCCCTGCACCCAGAGCATCTTTTGGCCCAGCAAAGCCAAAGACAGAGGTGCTTTTGTCCTCGGTTTCCAAATCCACTGCAAAGAGAAAACCAAGGGGAATGCTGCTCTCCACAGCCTTTCCAACATGCCCTTTGCCATCACAGCTGGGGACAGACAAAGGCTGCACTGAATGGCAGCGCAAGGGCCCTTGGTGGGAGAGAAGACGACCTGCAGTACTCAGGAGTTTATTAGCCACTCTACAAGGAAGACCAACATGGGTCCCGCCTGCAAACACAACTTGCTTTACACATGAAGTAAACTGACAGAGCTAAACCCCAGCAACTTTATACCTCCATTTACAGACAATTTATACTGGCTTAGTCCCCAGTCACACCTGCAGCTTAATAAGCATAAGGAAAGAGGAGCTGCCGAGTTTTGTTCACACCCCCATTTCATCCTTTCTCACAATGCAGGCAAAAGCAGGAAGTGGGTCGGCCCTTTTTATTTTTTATTTTCGTTGATTTCTCATCTTTCCTTAAAAAGAAGTGATTTGTTAGTAGTTGCCATATCCTGAAGAGATGCAGAGATGCCCTAGAAAACCCAGAAGAAAGGACAGAGTGGTATAAATTAACAGAAGCAAGCGTCACAGAAAAAAAAAAAAATTACCCTAGCACAACGAGAAAACTTTAGAACAAGAGACAGTTTCCAGAGGGGAAACTGTGAAGAGCTAAAGAAAATGAAACCACAATAACCGATGCAGAAACATAAGTTATTCTGTACATCGGTGCAGGATATGTAAGGGTCAGCCCTAGTGTACCCAGGAAAATAAATGGAATAAATAAGAGACTAGAAGACAGTCTTTTTCTAAGAAGGTTGCATATGAAAATCCAGAAAGATTTAGGGGCTTAATCAACATTTGTAGCAAGACAAAGACTACAGTGATGGAGAAATTCTATCGCATGTAAAGGTAGAATCAGGTTGAGATTCCTGAGACATGCGGCCTATTATTTATGTTAACTCCACATCCACAGTCTGTTTCCAGTGTTGACCAAGAGAAAAGACCTCCTGGGCTGGGATGTGGGACCTATCACAAGCATGAGTACAAGAACTTCACAAATACAGCTATTCCTGGGCAACTCTCCCTGTTTACCCTGGGTGCAGTTCCAATCTCCTTTCCCCTACAGCATATTCTGTGTTCCATGCGGTGCACAGGCAGGTGGCAGCCAGCATGGAAAGGGGGCACTGATGACACTAGGAGAGAAATTGGACAATGGGGAGGAAAGTGAATTGAATTTATCTGTCTGATTGTCTTTGTATGTGCAGATAACGAGCGGACAATAGTTTCAGGAACACAAAACCTGCACATGTCAGACATTAAAATAGCAAGTCTCACAAGAGCTCCTTCACTTTTACTTTTCCTATTTTAAAGTGGTTGAAACACACTTCTGAAGATTTGGTCAGGGAAACAAATAGTGTGCTTCCAAGTATCTTCTATCGTGTACGTTAGTGGCAACCAACTCCTGGCTAGGAGCTGTTTGTGGCTGAAGGAGAACAAGAACACTTCTTTGCTCTGGAGCTCGCAAAGCCGTGCTGGTAACCATGCTGCACTGGGAAAGTGGCCTGAGCCCCTTCCAGATCCCACATGAGCCAGAGAAGAAGCTGTGGGTTCAACGTACCATCAAGGAATATAGCACAGGGTGCCAAGGGGAGAGGGAGAAGCTGGCAGGTGACATGTTGAGCACTGGGGAAAGGGACAATACATGTGGGAGTTGGCACTGGGGACAGAAAGCCTGGCCTCCCCTGCTCTCCACGTCATAGAACCATCAGGAATAACCACAGCCCTGAACAGAGTAACAGTGGCTGCTTTGCATTGAACTGTTCCCCTACCTGCTCACAGATAGTGCAAAAACAGGGTTGATTGTGCCCCCAGCATTGCTCTCTAGTTGTTTTCACCTAAGATAAGAGCCAAGAGCAACTCAGGAGGTGTTGCTGCTACAAAACCAGCTGCACACATAAGCGCAGACATGGCCACTGGGTCTTTCAGAGATTTCGGTGGAGCTGAAGACACCAGAGAACTTTCCTCTCAAGCAAAAAGGCAAATTTATCTCTCTTGCTCCCCCTTCAGGAAATACACCTGGGCAAGTGGGCAGGAAATGTATATAGAGCGCAAGGGACACTTTCCCTGTCATGCATCCACACTAACCTCTGTTTATTTTGTGCAGTAATAAGATTATTCCAGTATAAAGATTTAAAAATCATTCATTTTAAGAACCGTTAATACATGCTAGTTCTCAGCCTCCCGCATGTATGCCACAGTTGAACTGCAAATGTTTATTTTGAAGCAAGCTACACATATATTCAAAGTGCCAACCATAACTACATCATTCAGACTTCCCAAACCTCGGGGGATTTCATTCCCTCTCCTGTCCTGCAAAAGGCAGCTTGTGTGCTGACGGCTTCCTCTGCTGCTGGGGCATTCCACGCCATAAATTTCGCATTCAGGTCATTAAAGATATAGGAGGGATGTTGTTAAGGCTAAAACACCAAGAGTCATTTCACACTACAGAAGCACAATTTTCTCCCTCCTTTTCTAACTTTCCAGCAACCTGATATGCCGAGCAGCGCCAGTCCCTCTGGAATGCTGCTGCTGCTCAAGGTTGCTGAGCCCTGGAAGGCAGGAGGAAGAGGGCGCTGCTCTTCTTCACATCGAGTCCATCCACCAGGATCTGCTGAAAAATAGCAGGCAGCCTGAAAGCCTGTGCCCTGAAAGGCACAGGGGCTGGTGGAATGAGTTTTTGGCTCTGAGGGCTAGGACTGAGGGCAGGGAGACTCAGGAGATAAAGGCTTATAGCCGGGTTCTGCAATGAAAAACACCAAATTTACAATCCAGCAACGTGGTTGGGATGCCCTGGCTCATCTCAGAGTCAATGAAGGATGTTGTGCAGTCCTTAGAAGTCTCTTCAAAGAGAGGAGGATATGGATAAAATAAAGTTTGACAACAAATTATTTTTTTTTAAAAAAAAATGAGTTTCAGATGATATCTTAAGGGGCTTGCTGGGCTGAAAAGCAACCTCCCAGCAAGGCTGCATCATAATTTTGCTGAGTCTGCTCCTACTTACTTCTTGAAATAGTTCACAACCATCCCTAACAAAGGAGTTATCACTCCCCACATCAAGGGAGCTCGAGATGCTTTCACTGCTATGAGCCACTGGACTAACGACACCTAAAAAGCAGAGTTTCTAAGACACCAATAAACAGTCATTACAAGAGCAAGAACAGCACCGAATTTGCTCTGAGATATGCCATTGTTTTCACTTTGCTGACCTTATCAACAATTCTCTTACTTTCTTCAGCCTAAGGGACAAAGGCTCTGCAGAGCACTCATTACAAGGTCCCAGTTGTGCTAGCATCCAACGAGAGTCTTTCAGTGTTTAATGGACACAAAGGAGCCCATTCTTGGTCTAGATATTTCAATACAACAATCCATTTCTATCAACCGATGCACTTAAGTACCTGTTTAAATGCTTTGCTGAATGGGGACTGCAAATAGGTGGCTCTCTGGGCAAAACTCTTCTTTTGCAGCATGGTTGAAAAGTCACTCACTAGTACACAAAATATCAGTATGCACACAAAATCATATGACATATTTGTTACAGCAATTGTACTGAATCAAAGATTTTTCAGTGCGTAATGTATATATCACCCTGGGAAACTTCAGAGATCTGTGCTTCCTTTTTGAGCCATGTGGATAATCAATCATAAGATGGCTGGGTGAAGTTTTCCTTGAATCAACAACTTGAACATTAGCAGAGATGCAGTGGGGATACATGATGCCCGGAATGACATCCATGCCTACCTACAGTCATATGTAGTTTACTAACCTGATCCTAACTTGGCAGCAAGGAGTTTTATGTATTTACCCATTGATTGCTGTGAACGTGGAACAATAGGCTGTCATTTGCTTCCTCATAATTTTTTTTCAAACTAATAAATTATTCCCAGAAACAACTGACACCACAGGCAGGTGCCCAGAAGGGGCCAGGAGAAGGCCATGCCACATTCCTTTTCTTCTGGGATCTAAAAAGTGTCTTGCTTCCCGTTAGCCAAGGTGGTTATGCCCATAACCCTGTGTCTTCATCAGTGTGAAATGCATGCTGGCTCCAGGATAAAAGAATATGTGCTATGGAAGTGTGTGAGGCCACAGACTGAGCAGTCTGCCCTCACCACAAAATAACAGGACCGAAGCCAGCAGAATTCCCACCTTGGACTTCTGTAGAGCAGAATTCAGACTTTTTAGGAGACTAGTTGACAGAGTTCCTTGGGAGAAAGCCCTGAAAGGGCTGAGGAGTCCAGGAAGGCTGGATATTCTTCAAGAAGGAAATCTTAAAACACACAGGATTGGTGTGTCCCTATATGCTGAAACACAAGCTGGTGGGGAAGACCACCATCTCGCTGAACAGGAAGTTTTGGCTAGAACTCAAGAGAAAAAAAAGAGAGTTTATGTCCTTTAGAAGAAGGGGTAGGCAACACAAAGATGTCATGAGTTATGAAGAGAGAAAATCAGAAGGGCCAAAGCCCAACTGGAACTTAATCTGCAACTGTAAGTAAGGAACTGTAAAAAATGGTTCTATAAATAAGCAGCAAAAGGAGGGCTAAGGAAAATCTCCAGCACTTATTTCATATTGGGGGGAACATAGTGACAAAGGATGAGGAAAAGGATAAAGTAGTTAATGCCTTCTTTGCCTCAGTCTTTAATAGTAAGTCCAGTTGTTCTCTGTGTACCCAGCCACCTGCTCTGAAAGACGGGGACAGGGAGCAGAAAGGAGCTCTCATAATCCAAGAGAACATGTTAGTGACCTGCTATGCCACCTAGACACACATAAGTCTATGGGGCCAAATAAAATCCACCCAAGGGTACTGAAGGAGTTGGTGGAAGTGCTCACCAAGTTACTTTCCACCATTTATCAGCAGTCCTGGCAAACTGGGGAGGTCCCAGTTAACTGTAGGTTAGCAAATGTGATGCCCGTCTACAAGAAAGGTTGGAAGAAGGATCCAGAGAACTATAGGCCTGTCAGTCTGACCTCAGTATAAATTTGCTGCAAAGGCATTGCCCATTCCAGATTCTTTGGAGCAGTACAATTCTTGAATAGCAGAATTTGGGGTAAAATTTGGAGTATTTGGAGAACACAAATCTCAGAGCACAATTTACAACTAACTAAAAAAAGAAAAAAAAAAAACCCAACATTTTTTTCTGGAACAGGACTAGTACAGGTCACTCTGTAATAGCATTATCTTTTAAAAGGTTCCTGTATGGAATACCCAGGTGATGGTGACAAAATTGAGTATCTCCAGTGGTGAAGTGGGTGAGTTGAACAGAATTGGAATTTCCCAGATCTTCTGCAAAAGCCCTGAGAACAGGTGCTTACTTCAACTCTTGCCAAGGTGGGATTCACCAAGAACAACATTCTTAAAAAGACTGACTGTGAACCTCTTGTGCCTCTAACAGATAAAAACATATTCATAAATAGATTTCATTTGACAAATATTTCTGAATTCTTATGGAGCTCAGATCAATGACAACTATGCATCCTTCATTCAGAGGAGAGGAAGGGGGAACAGGTTGTTTTGTATAGATTCTTTATCGGGTCTGGAATCACCCCAATTTCCCAGCAGACCAATATTCAATGAGCTCAGGACTTGGAAGCTTAAAGTTAATAAAAATATATATACATAGACACACACACACATATACAAACTTCGGAACTTTAAGCATTCAGATCCTGAGTTCATTGAATGTATCTAAGTATCTTTGGTTTGGAACTTTAAAATAAATCAAATCTAAGCCTTATCTACTTTACAGTATCCATTTAAGATAAAAACACGATTTACATCAACATTAGAGAGGAGGTCACCACAGTGTTAGTCAAACACAGGATCTCTCACCTCTGTGGAGCTCTTATGTTTATTTTATGAAGTCAAGACTCCAACGCTCTCGAGTGCTGTGGGTATAAGTGAGCTACCATTGTATGCCCTTCCACGAAACTGCAGCAACTCATAACACGTAAGATTTAGTGAGACACATTACTGGATACTCCGTGCTAATATTTGCTAATGCACAGAATAGTCAACAGTACCTCAATGTAACCCTCCAAACACAGAGGTTGTGTTTGCCATGTTGTATCTTGGTTAAATATCTCCCCACCTCCAGTCTAGTTAACTGAAAGATGCTTTAGCTCACACTGTGTCTGAAAAGGAAGCCAGTCAGCTGCCCCAGGAGAGAAGGAGCATGTGCGCGGCGGGTATGAATGATGAGACACACAGTGCTATTGATTACCTGTGCTTTGAGGTGCTGCCCTACCTTGGGTATAATTTATCACAAGATCATCTGATCAGCCAGTGATAGGAGTCAAACTGTGATCAAGCTGAGCAACGTCCCCTGACATGATGGAGGAAATCAGTCACTGATTATCCATGCAATTTTATTTCCAAAGACAAACATTCAAAGTTCATTATTGAACTCTGTAAGAATTGAGTCAGAAGAGTGATGGGGTCAGGCAGAGTGCAAGAATCACTCACTGTTCTCAGAAACAAATAACAGCAACTGAAGTTATGCATTCACGGCCCATTTCCTTCAGCCTCCTTTGAGGTTTATTCTACCTAGAAATCAACAACTTGCAGGCAGCACATTTCCTCACTAGTAATTTGGTAAAGAAGGTGGAAAGACCTTGACCAATGGTCAGAATTCAGTTCAGAAGAGGGTCTCCTACCATTGCAGTCTGAAGAGGTAGCAATATCCGGCCCAATAGCATGGGTTTTGCTAGGCCCCATGTTTGCATTTCATAAAAGCAGAATAATGCAAAACATAAGGTCATTTACAAAAAAGCTCTCTCTTCTTCAAAAAGATTGATTGGAAGCAGTGTTTAGGACAAAACCATTTTATTTACTAAACAAAGAAAATCTGAATTGTGTATTTTGGCTAATGGTGCCAATATCCTCAGAAAAGCTGCCTGGAGTTCCTGTTACAGGTACCCAGAAAATACCTCACTCCATGGCACGTGTCCTGCAGAGAGTTGCCAGTGGATAGGGAAATACTCCTCCAGAATCCATCAAAGCTGCTGAGGCCAGCCCAAGCCAGCAAGATGCTTTTCCTCGGTACAGTAACTCATCTCAGCAGGATGGCAGAAGCACACCATGAGTTGCTGTGTTAGAAGCCCCCAGCTTCCAGCAGACTGTTTTACACATCCTGCTACAAAAGACCTAACTCAAAACCTATGGCTGTTTGTCAGCCTGGGGTTTAACAGCTTTTTTTCCCTTTCTTGGGGCCAGATACTGCCCTCTCGTGGGGAGCCCTGTGGATGGTGCCCTGCTCCCCTGGCACAGCTCTGATCCCCGTAGGGCAGGTGGCACCAGCAGGACAGAAATAGAGGGAGCTGTGGTCTGCCAGCATACCCAGCAACAGCAGTGGGTCACCACAACATATGCCTCACTATCACAGCTGCCCAAATCCTCAAAAATCTCCTTATGTGAGCCCCTCCCCAATATGCCAGGCAAGAACAGACCCCAAGAGGTGTCTAAGGGAGGGTCAAGGCTTTAGCATCTTACATGAAGGTGTGCCAGAGCATATGACCACAGCATCACTAAACCATCTTCAGCATCAGGTTTTACTTCTCCATTACTTCGTGTGGAAACACATACTTCTGGGACAGAGAGCTATGGGCCTTTGCAATCCACTCCAAGAACTAATGGTCAGGTTGGATGTGTCCTGTATGGAGTAGGTATTTGTGCTTATTTCAGCACTGCTGCATCCATCTCATACCACAGGCACCAGCTGAGGGACCTTTCTGGACTAGTCAAGGAAGACAGCAATGCCTGCAGTGTTGAGTCTTCAGCTCCTAGAGCTAAGCTTCCTTCTTCCACTGAATGCAGTTGCTGTTCTCAGCATGGATAAGCCTTTTCACAGCTTTATTTTTGTAAGTTTGCTGAGAGAATTAGCACCTACAGAAGCCGGGGCGCAATAGTTATGCTATGCAAGCCAGACAGGCCCCCAGAGCACTTTCCTGCCAGCCTTGTTTTTAATAACTTGTACCTCTCAGCTTTTCCACACAGACCCTCACACCAGCACTACACCAGTAACAGCAAACTGGGGGCACCCAGATTCACGAGCAGGGTTTTGCCACAGACAAGATGGTCTGTTGGACACAGAGATGCTGGATTCCCAGTTTTCTGGAGTGCTTTCTTTATTTCCACATTATATCCTAGAAAAATCACAATCCACTCTTGTACCCTGAGCTGCCAGGGGAGGCCTGGGCAGGCACAGAAGGAACCACAGACAGTGCCTCCAGCAAGCATTGGCACCCCACCAGGCATCCATACGCAGAGCCTGCTGTGCCCACCTGCCCAGCATCCCACTCCTCCCAAGTTAACATCCTGGGCCAGTTTGCTGCTTTTTTTTAAGCGTTCACTGATTATTTTTCTGCTCAACAACTGTATTTTCTGCATTCTCCTTTCATGAGAGCCATTGCACACATTGGTTATGTTATTGTCAAATACATACACAATACATGTGTGTGGTTTTAACATACCTCTAGCACTTCTCTATCTCCTCAATTTATTTCCAGATATTCTCCATCCATCTTACATCAAGGCTCTTGTCCACACTTAGCATTTTGTTCCACTTCTTCTAGCAGAGCAAGCAAGAAAGAATGCATAAAACACATTCAGGCTACCATTGCTGTATTAGATTCAGGCACAGAAGATTAAATTTTCTCTGAAACCAGTCAAGCATAAACTTGATCTGTACATAAGTGACACATGGATGTTTGTAGTGCCCTTAGTATAACATGAAACACTTACTAAACAAAAATTTATCAAGAGACCACTTGAAAATATTCCAGCTCCCAATGTAACTTCTTCTCTTCTTAAAACTATGACTCCATCATTTTCCAATCACCAGAATCATCACAGATGGAAAATTTCACAGCACATGATCAATATCTAGGTTTGTAAGTCTACATTGTCTATTGAACAAACTTCCCAGTGAAAAAAGCAGGCTTCAGTTGCATTAGATCACGGTTAGCAGCTATCCAATGAGAGCGAGCTTCCTTAATGCATTCTATATTTATAGGCACAGTCAATAAGGAAAAAGATTTCAAGGTCATCTTTCCTGACCTATTTTTTCATTGTGTACTAAGTAGGCTTTATTTCATAAACTTAAAAATAACTTTATTATTTCTCAAAATTTGTTTAATCAGAGCAACAGCTGCACTAACATACACATTATAACCAAGGAAGACTTTTGTCTTTTCTCCCTTTTTACCACTTAATAGTAGCTTAATAAGGTGTCTAAAAGAGCAACATGCAGAACACCGTGCATAATTTGCACTGACTTGGAGGGAAACTAGGTGGACCTACCTTCTGAGAGCAGAACCTGTCCCTTGAATACTCTAACTCCTATTTTTCCCACAGGTGCTATATTTGCATCACTGCTCACTGGTGTTCTACAGCGACAGCAGGATATACCTTGTGGAAAGCCGAGCTCCACAACAGAGTGTGAAAATCTGCCTACATGCATAAGAATTGTTCAAATTAAATACGCAGCAGCAAGAAGTGTTGTAGGACAGACTGGTTCCAGGGACAGCTAGAAACAAACCTTCTTGTACCAACCCTGAATTTGGCTCAGGTTCTTTGAAAAGTATTTATTTGTCTCTTCCAGCAGCAGCCTTGCACAAACACAGTTTGAATGGAGCAGCATTAAAAGGAAGATCTTGTACATTTCAGTTGTGACAGATTTTACATTCAGCATCTATTTCATTGATGGGATATCATCTATATGCATAATAAAAAATGCTTTTTCTATTTAATTCAGAAATATTTGCAGATCGCTATCCTCGCATGCTGTTCCCAAGGATTATTGTAATATCAATCCTTCCTGCTTACCCCTACCAAACCTCTTCTGATTCCTTGGATTTAAATAAGCTTCAAATCTTGCTCTCTATGTTCTGTGGTTACTTATTTCTGTTATGCAAACACCCAAAAGTCCCAGTCAGAATTTCTTCTCCCTCTGCTCTAGGAGTTCACAAGATATCTTATATTGACATTGTTCGTCCTTGAGGGTATCTGACTGCTCTGGTGTCCATCTCTGCAACCTAGCAGATGGTAGCATTCACAATATCAGGAAAACTATTTGAATAACAGTTTTCTGCTGCAATTAGCCTCGTGTCACCATACAGAAATATAAAAATCATGGAAAAGTATGTCATTTACTTTGCTTCCTTTTCCACATAAATCAATAATGGCTTTCTACAGCTAACAGCTGAACCGCGCAGTTATATTTTCAAAAAACAGACCAAATGAACCTGGATGGCTACTCTTGGTTTAATACAAGTCAGGTCTTGGTACTCTGAGCAAAGGAAGCTAAGGGTGAAACAAACAATTAAATAAATTAAGGAGATACTTGGATTATTTTTATAAAAGTTTAGCGGATTGGTTGCAACTAATAATCTCAACTTATCACAGAAACAAATACAGAAAAACAGTATTAGAATTATTACAGACCAATTAAATTACAAATTTCTGTGATATAATTGTATTTTTAAATTCTAACAAATTAAGTCAGTGAAAATCTCAGATGAAAATGTGGTATAATCTTAAAAATATTATGGGAACTTTTAAGAAATTTTCACCTTGTTTTGGTCTGGGTTTTATTACTTTTAAATTTAAACAAGAGATTTTTGGGAGAGATTAACCTACAAAATGATAAAATACTTTGGAGAGCTTCAAGCAGTTTATTCTGTCTTCATACAGCTAGTTACAGCAGGCCAATTGACTCTAGCTCATCACATAGGATACATTTCTAGTGTAATTATTAGAATTAACACCAGGATAATTCTGGTATTATACAAGCCAGAAATATATGCACCCTTAAATATATGAACAATTGTATCTTCATGGGTATATATGCAAGCTAATAATATACTGCATGAAACAGAACGCAATGGTAAGCAGATGTTCCTAGGATAAAGTCTATCTGATGTGCAATAACTTTCTACACAACCATTAATTTTTGTCACAAAACAATTATTTAGCACAAAGACTACTAAAAATATTAGCCAAGGTTTTCATGCAACTAAAAGTTCACTGGTTTATTTCTCTTAAGAATAACAGTCTGAAACATTTTACATTAATTTACAACCAAGAAAAAGATCCTTATGCTTACCTCATGTAGGTGACATTAAATCATCCAGTTAATGCTATTTATTATTTCAAAAGTTAAATCCTGTTTTACAAGGTTAAACTTTTTTTGAATCATTTGTTGCCAAAAAATAACATCACTCTACAACCACACAGGAAGTAGAAATTAAAATTTCTACAGAGTCACTACCATCACTATGCAGATACAATGCCAAGTGTTACAACCTTCTGCAATGGTTTTCACTTCTTCCAGTATTTAAGATGACAGAAATTTCCTTTTTACAGAATTATCACTTTGTACAGCACACACAGGATCAATAGTATAAGGGGAAATTTTGATTCATAACAATAGATCAAGTGTAACAGAAGTGCTTCCAAGTCATTTACTTTTTATGTAGAAGAGACAGGGCTGTGGAGAAAAAGGATTCTTCTTCAGGAAAAGGCAGGCTTTTCTCCTCAGCCCCAACACCACACTGATACACTCCTCTCCTTCCACAGACAACAATGAAAATGGCCTGTGCACACAGGCACAACAGAGAATCAAAGCTGAGATCCACTGTACAGATGGAAGGCGAATTGCTGGTCCCAAAGCAGCCATGCGGAGCAAGAACAGTGCACCTACGAGATGAGGTGCAGTGTAACAAACCCAGAGTTAGTAACTCATGCACAGAGCGAGGAAGCTCAGCCTCACCAATTTAAAATACTTGGATGTTTCACGACTTTTTCTTGAACTCTTGTTGAAATCACTCACTCTGATTCATGTGTCACTCAGTGATATGAAACAGAAATGTTCATATCTGCAGCCTTTCGGAGAGGGAATACAACAAGAACTGGTTTGCATCCCTTGGCAGAGAGCACACAGCAAAGGCACCCTGCTGGGCTTGGCCCAGACACTGGCACACCATGGTCCTCTTCCTCTCAGTGACCCACCAGCAAGCCTTTAACTCACCCATGCACTCAGAGCAGAACTGCAGCATCTCTCCCGTTTCAAAGTGCTCCATTCCCACATAGAGACGATGCGTCACTGCAACTCACTGACACTGCACCTGGCAGGGGAAGCCACAAACTGTAGAGTGGTAGAGGCTTTATAACCAGAGGGAAACTAGCTTGAAATACCTTCCTGGGACGTCACCACAACAATACACTTCACCACAACAATACACTTCACCACAGACATAGCAAGGCCTTTCTTACCATACTTCCTCTTGTTTTGGCATCCCTTAGCAGTTCCTCTCATCAACCATATGGCCTCAAACCTTCTTCAAGATAACTCTTGTCCTCCCGCCCCACGAAGGCAGCAGGGACTGTGTCCAGGATGAAGAATGCACAAAGACCTGGGTCCCTTCTCCTCTGTCCTACTAACCCAATCCCTGCCCCCATCCACTTGTACGGCTCTGTTTGCTCCCTTTGCTACAAGCCTGGCAGCCCCATTGCTGGAACAGACACTCACCACTCAACCCACATAAACCCACAAGCAACTTGATATGGAGCAGGAGCCTCAGTGCAGCCAGCTAGGACACAGTTCTCCCTCTTGGCAGCAACACACACCAAGTCCCTCCTCTGCCCACGGCAATTTTTTCCGGGTAGTAGTAAGAGGAAGACAGCATCACACCACCCCATCCAGAGAGGTTCAGCTTCCTAGCTGAGGCGTCAGGCCACTGCCCCTGCATCACACCAATACATTTCCTTACGACAAAGGCTGCACTGCCTCACATGCCACAGAACACGGCTGCCACAGCACAACAGCTCATCAAGGCTGCATTTGGTAGTATTCATTTGCTCCTAATGGTGTAAGAAAAAGATTTCAGGCCCTGGCTCTTAAAGATATTTTCATCTGTCACACTGTGGACATGGTATTATTCACATACAACAGTTAAATGCCACGTACCAATGCAAGGAATCCAAGGAGATCAGACTCCACACACCCTAGGAAACGGAGAATTTGTCCTGGCCACACTGCAAAATTTCAGTAGCTCTCCTAAGGGGGCACACAGAGGAAGTCTGGCGCCTGCTGCACCTCTCAGTGCTGCCAGTGACTCAGAGATAGAGGACGTAAGTTATTCTCCAAATGAGCAGGACTGCAGCTACCTCCCTTCATAACAGAAAGCCCAGAAGGTGCATGACACTGAGGAAATGGTTTGCATGGTCAGAGGACAGTGATGTAATTGTGGACAGAAAAACACTGAGACAACATTTTGATCAACATAGTTCTTCTGACAGGCCCATTCAGAAAAGCCCTCTCTCACATAAGAAAAACAGCCTGAGAGAAAGGACAGAGTTTGGAAATCTTGAACAGTATTTTGCCATAGATGACTTTTGTAGTCACAGTTTGGTAAGGAATATCTTTGTACATCCACTTCTTTCCAGCAACACAGGGAGCGCAGCCCTTCTCTACTCAACAAGGCCACTGCAAGGTGCTCAGACAAGATAAGGAATATAAGGATTGAGGTTCATATAAGAACCTTATACAGGTTTAAAGAGTGATGTACAAGAGAATAATCTATGCAAAGCCTGCATTTAAAGTGGGGCTTGTGTGTTCATCTGCAGGTGCTCAGAGGATAGAATTTTATACCACTTGGAAGAGTCAATGCTTCATGCTGTTCCAGGCCTATGCATAGGGAGAACACTGAGATTTAGCACAAAATCTTTTCTGTTGTAACATTTGCAGTCAACTTATAATGGAAGTGTCCCACAGCCCAGGGTCTGTTTTCCATTACTGTGGTGCCCTGGTTTTATTCTGCTATCACTCTGTTTAAACCAATAGGTTATTATCATGAACACAGTGTGATTCATACCCAGAGCATTCCAGTTAATACTCAGCCCTTTGCATATTCCTCCGCATGCCTCATACAACATGTAGTTCAGAGAAAAATTACACCTTGTGCAATTCTTAGACTCACTGGTTTGGACTAAAATTATTTCAATCTCAGCTGTGAATTTACTGCATAGCAAAAGAGAGAGATTAATCTTGTTCTCACTTTCAGCAAGACCAAACATGAACCCAGCTCTGTTGAGGTAAAATGCATTAAATGGCAGCCTAGAGCTCATCCCAAACCACACCACTTAGTGTGTTTGGCCTCATTAGCTTTTAGAGCTACTAATGAAACAACAGGGCAGAGCTCTGCAAACTTCTGCTTGGCACCAATCAGGACAGAAATTATGGGCAGTCTCTAATTCAGAGACCTCTGAAGTATCTGTGGTACCCAAAAGGTATTATCTGGAAAGAAATCAAAATTCTGTTCACCAAAATATGTATATTAGCTGAGAAAGGCAAACTCTGCCAAGAACAGAGCTGGCAAGCTTCCCTAGAGTTTCTCTGCCAGTGTGTAAAACACAGAAAGCAGTCCCACCTACCACAACCCCTCTGTGCATGCCCAGGGCTGGTTAAGTTTTTAAGTATAGTGCCAACTATTTGTAAGGTCTCAAAAATCTGGAAACTTTAGAACGCAGCAGCCGAATGAAGGATCTTGGGAACATCTCTCTTGACTCCTGGGCTGTGTACTTGAAATAGTTCTGTGGATGCGCCAACACATCAAACAATGCTTTTATCAGTTTCTTGTCCTAGAAAAAGAAAAGCAGATTTTACACTAATTCCACATAGGAGTTAGGGTCAGTATTACCAAAGCTTAACAACTGATTAACTCCTAAAATATTATGGACTATTTACTTTTCAAGTACTAATGTTTCATGGGTCCAGAAATTAGTGGATTAAGGCTGACATTCAGGTCCAGGGAAGTTACTGGACTTTCACATTTATCTTTAGCACCACCAGCATTTCTCCCCTCCCCATGCTTCCAAGAACAGGAAAAAAACAACCAAAACCCCCCACAACCCAACTCAAACAAAAAAAAATATACCCTGCAAAACAAACACAGGATCCGATATCCAGCAAAAGAAAGGTTTACTTGTGATGATACCCACTTAACATGCTCATTCAGCTGTCCCCTAATCAAGGTCAGAGAACTGAATTCCACAGAGATTTTTTCACTTAGGGAGGAAAAGCCCTTGCTAATCTACAGGCTACAAGTAGCAGCACCAAGTGCTTCTCCAAGAGATCAAACCCCATGTCCCTCAGTTCACTCCACTGATTGTTTCCAGCACAGCCTGTGTGAGGCTCAAGGGACTATCTTCATCACAGATTTCCCTAGTAGGTCTGACCCACCTTTAATCTGACTGCAGGGCACAAGGTCTCATACCCACTGCTCTGCACATTCAGGACACATTGATTCACCCCCGAAGTAGCATATGGGTAGTACATCAAGGAACACATTTAATGCAGACCACAAGGCAACCTAACTGACACAAAAGAGGGTAATTTTCAATCAAACCCAACATGTTTAGTGAAGAGAATATACCTTAAGTATTTCTTGATGATTTTCAGATGCATAAAGTCTACCATCCCGAACAATGTCTTCTATGAGTTCTTGATAATCCTCTATAGGGAATGCACAAAAAAGTGATCTGCAGGTTCACTTCACTTGCATACTCAATACCTCCCCTTGTTTACACGTGTAAGCCCTACCACCAAAAGAACCAGTGGTATTTGGCCCTTGTATTGCAAGACAAAATATTCCAAATGCTTTTTTGTAAAGAAACTAAAAAACCTGTTTATTATGAAAACAGTGTACTCTGCTGAACTACTCAATGCCAATCAATCTATCAAAAGCAAAAGGAATCATGATGCACCTAGGTCTGCAGTGCATACTGTAACAAAGCAGTTCACTTCAAGCCAGCTGCATTGCAGAAACTTATCTGTAAATACTCACAACCTGTTATTGACTTTGTTCTACAGTAAGAAGGAAAACAAAAAAGATAACAGGAAGTTTCCTAAAAAGGCAACACCCCCCAGCTCCAGTCAATCAAAACTTGAAATGTTTCAGAAGGAAAGGTTTTTAATTAATTACCCATGAAACTCTGTAGGCCACAGTGAGGCCTTCACAATTAATCCAGTGTGAACAGAAATGTACCATATAATTTTCACATCATTTATGCTGAAGTGCAAATCTTCAGCTCCAGTTTCACTCCTGGAGACTCTGACAAGGACAGGGTGAAACTTTTGTCTGTCAAGCTCTTCTCAATATAGATATTTTACCAGCTGGTACTAGCTTACAGATGGTTGCAGCAGAACGATAAACTACATGTGCTCAGGCTCTGCCCGGTTCCCAGCTGGGGGCACTCTGCTGCCATCTGAAGCAACCCAGAACTGGAAAGGCACAAAAAAGCATAAAACCCAGCTCTTTGTTTACACCTGTGGAAGACTGGAAACACAGTGGCACTTAGGACTGCAATGCAATGCAGAGTTTCTTAAACTGGTTTTAAATGAAAACAGCTACTGGAAGTAGTCTCATAGAGCATTGCCAAGAGCATTGGGTTACCCTGCTGCTTAGTAGGGTCAAGGAGCCCACAAGGACTTCTGAGCTGCTGCAGCTGCACTAGTCCACATCAGCTCAGCTGCTCACATCCACTTACCGTCATATGTTACATAAGGAACTTGGAATCCTTTGGCACTGTTCCCTTCATTCGACTTGAACTGGATCCACAACTTCTTAGATCTAGAAGTGAAAGCTATAGGACGTTCGTAGGTTTGACAGGTTTCATATGTAGTCACCGAGTTGGAAGAAGCTTTCAAAGAAAACAAACAATAGGCAGTTATCTGACAACACACTAACAAATGATTAGAGAAGAGATTAAACTACGTGATAAGAAATGCTTTCTGGTGTTAATAAAACTCTTCAAAATGTGGCAGGCCATCAGTGGATGGCAGGCCATCTGTGAATGACCTCTTGGTCAAGGAATATTTTTGCCTTTGCCTAAAAGACAGACAACTGCTGGAAGATGCCAATACTAGAAACTGAAGCTGTTTATACACAAGTAACTCCTCTTTTCCTAACCCAGGCTAGAATTGCTTAGCATAACTCATTACTAGCTAGCTTGAACCATCTATCCCTTCTTAACAATGTTTCTCTCAGAGTTCTCTGACACATCATGGCCTTGCACTTTTGTTTCACCTGAACCAGTGGAGCAGCATCACCAAATAGGATTTCTCAGTTTGCCATTTAAAGATATGTCTGGTCTTAGGTAGAGGCCATCCAGGCTACATTTAATTTATCACAGAATCATAGAATCACCAGGTTGGAAAAGACCCACCGGATCATCAAGCCCAACCATTCTCACCAATCTCTAAACCACCTGCACCTTAGACACCTCCAGGGAAGGTGAGTCAACAACCTCTCTGGGCAGCCCGTTCCAGTGCCTAATGACCCTTTCTGTGAAGAATTTTTTCCTTTGGCCTTAGTGATGGAGCTCATAGTTAGCAGGAAAAGTTTCTTGAGCCTTTTAAGCATTGTGTAGAATCTACTTCACAGTAAAATATGGCAGTAGCATTTGTATTGCCAAATAGATATTTTTTTATAATTATAGTCCTGTTTACACTGACAAATTTCACTTTTGAAGGCTGGCAGTAAATAGGTATGGAAGGCAATACATTTACTTATGTTTCTTTAAGTGCAATAAAGAATGAGATTGTTCTGCATGATACAAAGACAGAACAATTTCATTTCATATGCAAAAAGTATTTTTCAAGTAAAATCATAGCCTCTTCAGTAAACAGCAATGCACGTTACAAACCTGTATTGCACACTAAGACAGATATCACTTTCCTCTGTAGAGATTTCAGACTTACAACTTTTTCGCATCACCAGGTAGTCCCCACACTCATCTTCTATTGGTAGAAATATTTCTGGAACCACTATCAGAATACGACGCTTTGGTGGTGGGTTAATATTCCAGGTGCATTCAGTGTTTGCAGGATAGTCCCCAGGATAGTTTGGTGATTCAATATATCCAGTGTAATCTCCCAGTTCACCTCCACACTGCCTATCTGAAAAAGCAGTACAGTACATAAGACTAGGCAAAGTGAAGTCATCCTACAGCTTTCTCTACAGTCCCTGTGAGAAACAGTACATGGGTAACAGGCACACAAACTTCTCTGCTGGCATCTAATGCAGGTATAGTTCTCTTTGCCAGCTTCACTTCACACTGCTGCCTGTTTCTGCCTTTGTGTTTTAATCAATACTGAGATATAAAAACACAGACTAATGCCAGTTAACACAGTAAGTGCTATCAACCAAGTCACAGTCAGATGGCAATGCAGTTGTAGGAAGACACAGAATGACAAAACAAGGATGGTCCACTTACTTCATTCAACCAGACAGACCATTTTCATAGAAGTATCAGCTGAAGTTTAGCTGGAGTCTGAGGTGCTCTGCTTGGGCACCATGACTGCAGCAGCACAAAACAGGGAGAACAGCAGGCCCTTTATCGGCACAGATCCATTTTCTAATCAGTAAGAGAATGTGAATCTCAGTGCGGGAGTCTGTGCTCCCTGACTTTGTGTGGCAACAAGCATCTGGGCAACACAGCACTATAATAGTGATGTCCAGCTGTGACATACTCCATGAACAGATTCTTGAAGTGACACATACAGTTCCTGCAAATATATATCTATGTACGTAATGTGTATATACATCTGTGTACATTAATGTCTCCAGACATTCTTCTGTGGAGTTGCCTCTCCGCCCTCTATCTTCCCACTTTAACTTACACTCAGCTTCCCACACTACAGCTACCCACAATCTAGATCAGTGTTTCTCCTTGTAACTGCCTCTTTTGAAGGTTATTAAGAAGAAATGGTACCAGAGCTATTAAGTTTCGTAAGCTAACTCCCAATCCTTTTAATAGAAGGGAAAGAAATCAGAGTGCACTGTCTGCTATGTCATAGGAAAAAAAAGATTAATAGCAAGACCCAGAGTGACCCAGCACCAACCTGCAAGACACAATCATCACTTACGTTAACAAGAATGACGAAACCAGTCTCATGGACCTCAGTAGGACAGGTAGAACGAGATGCAGGCAGGTAGCAAAAGAGGAGCAACTCCACTGCCTTCTCTCCAAGCTCCCTGGAGCAAAGCTAAATTTTGCCCTTAAGGCCACTTTGAATATTAATGGCCCAGTCTTTTTATTTCAAGTGATCATCAAAATCATCTTCCTATACTTACTTTTGCACTGTGTTATATTTGTTGACCCATCAAAATCAGTAGTGGTGTTTCCAGGGCATGAAATACAGTAATTTTGTCCAAACTCAGGCTGGTATGTCCCAATTGTGCAGCGAATACACCGATGAGTTGTGGTATTATAAAAATGTCCAGGTGAACACTGAACTGGAGAGTAATTAAACATGCAGCATTGTTTTAGAAGTGGGAGTAGCACATTAGAATGTGATCTTATGCACTTCTACAGAAACTAGTATAATTTCAATTACTGAAATGCCACATTAATAAACTATGAGGGATAATAAACCAGGATAATTGAACCTCACTTTATGCAAATTGAGAAGTCCCAAACACAACACTGTTGAGCAGTTCTGTGTGGAAGCAGTGATAAAAGATAAAGGAGAGTGAGCATAATCACGATAGTTTTGTAAGCGGGACACGAAGTAGAACAGTATATTACCAGATGGTCTAGCCACTGACATTTGACTTGGAAGATGAACTGTATGTAGAAATACTAACTGAACCTTTTTCCCTTGCCAGCTTATGCCAAGCACCATGTGTACTTCTGCTGTATCCTAGTACACCCCTGCAATCAGCTCATCACAAGTAGAGGTCTAAGACTTTGGCCCCCTACAAGTGTCATATTGCATCAGCATTAGTGACTAAACTCATATACTGTCACATTCTCTCATGATCCCATACTGTCTGCAACAACAGGCCATGACTCAGGGTAAAGCCACCTGCAGATCTGCTACTACGTCATTTCATCACATCATGCAAATCATCATGTTAGCTAGACACATAAGCTACAGTCTTCACAGGACTTGCTGAGAGTATCACTTGCAACACCAAAGAAAGATGCCATTCTGACACACAAACTCTTATAAACAACAGATTTTGGTGAAGTTTGAGACATGAGATAGACGGTCATAAGAGGAAAAAGGTTTCTAGCAGATTTGAAACTTTTTTCCTAGATCCCTGTATGCACATAAGAAGAATCTCTTCTCCCATTGCAATCTGAGAATACAGGACCCCAAGCACTTGCTTACATTTCTAATATGCTTTTTTTTCATTTCATTTTGCTTAGCTATTCAGTACTTGCATCTATGCCCATCACCATCTGTACTGAAACCTGACAAAAAGCAGTCAAGATTATTATCCATATGTTGTCTTCACTCTTAACTCCATCACCCTTTTACTTCTTTTTCCTTGCCCTCTTTCCTTATGGGGCTAAAAAGGAATGAAAATATTTTCCTATTTTTTTACCTCATTTGGCAAGTTTACCTCTCAGCTTAACAGCAAAATAATTTACTACCTTGCATTTCATATGCTCTTTTCTGTACTGCACAGTCCCTCTTTTCTATTCCCCTTAAGCTCTGTTTACTCTAACTCTAGTCTTGTCGAGCTTTGTAAACTGGCTCAGCCTCGAGTCCTTCCTTATGTGCTCCACCCTCCAATCCAAATGCTTCAAATATAAGTTCCAAATAGTTCTTGCATCTGTGATTCCATGTCTCTTGTGGCCTCTTCTACATGAAAATCCCTGAGCTTTTCATTCCAATTAATACAAAAATTTCCTTTAATCTCCACTCTAACTTACAAACTGAACTTCATTTATAGACTTGGTTTTGTTTGTGTTAAATAAAGCTGAAATCAGTTCCTCTTATCTTGACCCAAGGTTTTTAATGTGTTCTTTTTTTAATTTTGTAAGCTAAAGCCTTAAGTATGAAAGAAGATAATTTGTGGATTCAGTGATTCTTCGCTGAAATAAAAAAATCTATTAACTGTAGCATTATTACCAGTAATGTTAATTCTTCAACTATACTGCAAAATTCTTCTATTATGTTGCAATTCTCAATAGTAAACATACCTTAACTGACACTAGAGAGCTCTCCAAATACTAACCATCACCAAATGTTTGACTCAAGACCTTGTTTCTATCCCTCACGTCTAACTCTACAGCAGCAGATTTTTTTATTAATACTTTTTCTTCAGGTGATTTTGATAAAAGTGGTGTTCTTTTACTCAAGCTTTAAGACATTCAGTAAACCATTATATTGATTAACATTTCCTCTTTCTCCATGGACTGGTATTTTTATTAACATTTCCAAAGACAACTTCATAGCTGACTTGAAGCTTTTTACATTTTAGATAACCAACATGCTAAGGAAATTCCTCCTCTTTTAAATATGATCTCCACCCAATTCTTACTCCTGTGAGGAGAACCTTGGGAACTGATTACATGTCAGCCCTACTATGATCAAATTAGAGGGCTGCCTAAAGCATGCCTACAAGCATGAAGAAACTATTTGCTTTTTTATCCTTCATGACTGCAACTCTCTCCTCTGTATTTTCATGTTACTGCTGTGTTAAAAATCCAAATGTCAATAAGTCATGCTGCTCTTGGATTTTTTTTTCTTGAGAATTTTTCTCCCTGTTGTTCCTTTATGACTCTTCACATACCAATGACTTCACAGTTTCCATGTATCTCACCTCTTCTCAAGTCCTGTATAGAAATCAGTTATAATTCTTTGAATGCCCCACTTGTAGTAGCAGCAGCAGTTACTTTTGCCTTAGAGCAATACAGTTCAACAAATAAATCTTGACCTTACCTTTGGTCTCACAGTCCTGAAACAAGGATGCACTACTATGTCTTGTTGTTAGACCTCCTCCACAGGGAAAGCAAGATACTCTCCCAGCTTCAGACTGGTATGTTCCAAGGGGACATGGCAGACAGGGCTTGAAGCCATCAGGAGAATATTCACCTGGTGAGCACTGGTCTAGAAAAGGAAGAACACACTTGCTTCAACCTATAGGTATATTAGTGAGCCTGCACAGAACCCAAAACCCCACAGTGAAACTGCTCTCTACTTGGTTGGTGGGAGCCAGGGTTTCAGAACTCAATACATGCAGTATACCCTGTAAAACTGAAACAGACATTGATCACCTCTGGTGCCAGTGAGCTGGAGCGGGTGCCATTGTTGCAAGGCTACAAAGGACTGTCCAGTACCCTCTGTTGGTCAGTAGAGTGCAATAAGTAGTGATTGCATGCTTTCCCTAGCTAAAGAAGTCTTGGACTCCACCCAAATGAAGTAATTTAGTACCGAACCTAAGATGCCAAAAATATACTTCCAGATTTCTGTATTTTAATCCTATCAAATATTCATACTTCACAACCACTGGTGTTACTGAACTGTGTGAAAACCTCAAGCAGAACAAATAATTGTGCAAATTCACTAAACACTGAGTGCCTCAAAGACTTTTAAAGATAAATATTCTTGCAATTCCTCTGATAGTGGATCTTGGATAAGGATCCACTGGATTGCTGTATTCTGTATGGTGCATAGACAGCACTAATTCAATCCAACTGATTTTACTTAAACACACACCTCAATATTATCTGACAAGCCAAGCAATATTCATGGATATCCTTGAAAAATTCTGGTTTTCAAAATTTTCACAAAAGAATTTGCTTCAGTACCAGTATTTAATTATTACCCTGCTCTAGAAAGGCACAAAACACTGTTGCAGTTGTTCAGCTCTGCTGAAAAATTCTGTCCCTTTAAAGACCTGTTATGATAATAAACAGTTTATGTTTATAGCTCTAATAAATCACTTAGTGAATAGCTGTTTTGTTAGGAAGTTAAATTGGCCTTGGCTTCATTTCATGATATATGACTAACAACAAGCAGGGCATTAACTACGGGTCACGATCAGTGGTGAAGAGTTTTGTTTATGCCTGATACACTGAGTAGAATAGTGAGTGTTATTCTTAAAAATAAAATACAGCAGGTTAAGCAACTCTTTGTAGTTTATCAACGAAAGCTAGTGAGGAAATATTAGCTCTTGGTTGCAACTTTTTCCATCACACCACTTCTGTTCTCACAAGGGATAGAAGTTCATCTGCTCCCACACTTCTCAAGCCTTTCTTCATCTTATAAACATTGCTACAGAACACTCATCTCTCTACTCTTTGTGCAACTTAACAAACTTGAATGAATTAAGGCTCTCATTGCAGCATTCCCAATAAGGTAAAGAGAGCACTATTTACAATTGCATGACAGGGAATGACAACTAGAGTTAGTAAAGGTGATTTTGGGAAGTGGCTACTGACTTCAGAAACTCAGAAGAAACAGAAAGACCAGTGCAAATCTCCTTCCCTTAAAAAACTTAATGGCTCTATGAGAAATCAATGCTTTGAGCTGACTTGCTGGAGACTATTTGCTTTCTGCTATCTCCCCTTAACCATTCTTTTTCCCATTATTTTAAACACGAGTGAAGTTTGGAGTGGTGCTTGGGGTTATTTTGCACTGGAAGGGAGCACAGGTGTAGCCTATATGTCTGTGTCTTTATTTTGCTTTTGTTTTAAACAGAATTCCATTTTACATTGACAGGTTAAAGCCATGGAAATTCAACCTTAAAACTGTACTTCAGGTTTCCAGAACTTGCTCTGAGTCCAACATAACAGCAGGTTGGCTAACAGAGCTCAAAGAAACCTCTTCCAGGCAGGTGGTCAAGCCCACCACTTCATGAAAATGTTATATTTGAGAATGTATCCCAACAAATCTCTCTTGACAACTTTCTCATCTGCGCCTCACTTGTTTTAAAACTTCATGGTGTAAAGTTGTAGAGAACCCTGCAGAATAAAACTGAGTTTATCTAAATCTTTCAGGATTATTTATCAAAGTGCCTAATTTTTGAAAATTTGTATTGAGGAAGTGAACTTAAAATGGTCTCCTCAGACATCACTGACATCCTCAACATGGGCATTCTTAGATGCATTGTGTGACTGAATTCTGAGACCAAGAGAAAGATGGAGCATCAGATAGTCTGCATCTGTGCCTTATCTCCACATGGAGACACACTTTGAGCTCCACATAATGTTTGGTTTCCAGGAATCTGAGGACTGGGGCAAAAGTCACAAGTTATTTGTCCTGCCTCACCCACATTTTGTGTCTGTGGATTCAAAGCCAAAGTGGTCAGCACCTAGACTACTACTACCGATAAAGTGTAAGGCGATAGAAAGGTAATGCTTGCCTAAGTATTAGAGCTGATCATCTCTCAGGACTTCTGCAATTTGGTGGAAAGTTAAATTAAATTATTAATTAAATTAATTATTAAATTAAATTTTCCAACTGCTTCACAATCCATTTCACTCGTGTTTCTCAATAGTAGGGGCTGCCCCAGGGATACACTATGGCAGGTCAGCAGCATCGTAGGCTATACCTGTCACCATCCCCACAGAAACAGCACAGGGCTAAGACAGTGAATGGCAGGAACTGTGTAAAATAAACCTAAGCCAAACCAGAACTTTTCCATTTGATCTAAACCAATGAATTCAAGTATTTCATTTTAATTTTCCCAAAAGGTAAAATAATAGAAAGAAAACTATAAAAAAAGTCCAACTAGCTACTACCACTGTAATAGGGTGTGCAAAACCAGCTAAAAAAAAAAAATAAGCTGTGTACACTTGTGACTGGCTTGGAGAAAGAAAGGGATTAAGTGGGAGGACAGACTGACCCAACATGCAGAGAAAGTCAAGTAATGACTACCCTGCTTTTTCAGTATGAACTACTACTTAAAAATAAGAATATCTATTTGGGTAACAGACTGAGAATATGAAGTTCTAAATATTGTACTGCCTAGAAAAATGCACAAAAACTATCTTTCCCTGACTTTGAAAAATGCACCAAACACTTCAAGGCCTAATAGATCCTATGTGGGTATGAGAAAAAAGGTTAATGTATCCAGATTTAGTTATATACAATGTAAAAAAATATTTCATTATTCAGTGCAAATATTAAAATTATTCCAAGCAATACTCAAGCTTTAATGTCTCAAATTCTTAAATATATCAGTTTCTTCACATAATTACATAAAACCAAGCTTTTCAAAGTGGTACAAGTACCCAGAAAATTTGATCCAAAAATACATTCCCTGTAAACTGCTCCTAGTTACTCCCCATCTTCCACCTAAAAAAGTTCCAGACATGCACCACTCCTATTCAATTCCACTGGTTCACAAAGCTGGTGTAATGAGGAAAGCTTACAGCACTCGCCAGGGCCCAATTTAACATAGCAAACAGACTTGGTGTTAAGTTCAATTACAGTAATATTAATTATAGGGTTATTATGCAAACATGGGAATCATCCCATAGGACTGCAAATGACATGAGGGTGACACAATTGAACACTCACTTTAAAAAAAAAAAAAAAACAAACCAACACACAAAACCAAACCAACAACAACAAAAAACTCCAACAACAAAACAAAAAAAAATACCTCTAAGATTTTAAACATTTCCTGTCATTTGTATAAATTAAACCAAAAATGTTTGAGC
Source organism: Coccyzus lansbergi (assembly GCA_033558105.1). NCBI lineage: Eukaryota > Metazoa > Chordata > Aves > Cuculiformes > Coccyzidae > Coccyzus > Coccyzus lansbergi. The sequence continues at coordinate 1,153,134 of JAUMJK010000157.1, forward strand.
TTTATTTCACTAAACCAGAAACTGCATGGTTCTCTCTGACACATGGGAAATACCCCATCAAAACAAGACCTGAAGATCTGAAAATGATGATATTAAATCAGAATTCTACTGGCTGGCTTTGCTCTTTTCTCAGAAACCTTACTGGTTTTCTCCAAATGAACAAAAGAACCAATTGCCTCTAGTAGACGTCATTTCTGCAGCAAATGGCTTTGTTTGTCTTCAATACCCTTGAAAACCCGGTTTTGAGTCTCATGCAGCTGTTTTTAAGGGGGAAAAAAGTGAAAGCTTTTTTGATGCAAAACCAAGAAGAAAAGGAGAGAGGGGGAGAGAGGGGCCCACAGGGAACAAGGATTAACAGCTACAAAGACATTTAAAGGTTCTTCCCCTCTTTTCAACACATTACCCTTTGAGCATTTGCTCCTTCAGACAAATGCTGTAGTATCTCTGTGGCTGAGAAGGTGAACCTCATAAAGGAGGTCATGATCCACCAATTCACCATTTTCTTAAGAACGATGACTTGACTTTATAAGGCAAATCACCAATAACTGATGCAAATTGATTCTGAAGCTGCATCCTTTAAGTTATTGGTTTTTAGTGTTTCACATGTTTAGCTCACATAAGATGGTTACACATCTTAAAAATTTATGGGTTAAATCTATGACTACCAGAGCAAGTAGGTGAGCGGAAAAATCCTTCCTCCAGTTTGAGAGCTCGTTTCTTCTTGTCAGATTTTTATAAAACTGTTTTTAAAGCCCCAACATGCAACTCCCTGTTAAGTGACACAACCATTAATTGTAACAACTACAAAGACAGGCAGTACTTTACGTTTCTCTTCAAATCTCCCTTTAATACTTTTAGAAGGCCAATATCATCACACATCTAAACTTTGAGACGTGGTTCATCATTTTGTATGAAATGTTAATATTTTATTTGCATCCTCTAAACTGCTGAATGCAGAGCAATGAAATGCATCAGCACCTCCCACACAATATAAAGCTGCTCAGTATTGACACAGAGCAGTGCCTATAACCACTGCTGGTCATGCTTGTTGTTCTCTGAAGCGACAGTTAGATGAATCCACTTGCAACTACCATGCAATAAGGACATGCTCACACGTTCTTTTACACAGCAGTTTAAGGGAATGGTACATTTCACTGCCCCTTTCCATCTCAAAGTGTTCATGTATCAAACACAAAATACTCTACATGGAACAGGCAAGGTGTATTTTCAGCTCTATGGATTGTGATCAAGGTATGATGGGAGTTTTAATGCAATGGAAAAGCACCTAAATTGCTTGTTGTTTCTCCCTCAGTGGAAAGAGCCTGAAGGCAAAAGAATTCCTATAGATATGAACAACTAGTCTTTCAATATAGACATTTCTGCTAAATCAGTTTCTGAAAAGGAATTACAAGTCTTTCTTGGTCTTTGGCTGTTAAATCTGTTTAAGAGCCCTCATACTGGAGAATGAATACTTGAGGTAGGTTTAGTGAATTAAACTGCATTCTCCCCAAGAAAAATCTCCTCTTCAAGAAGCATGTAGCAGTTCTAGCACCCTCGAATGATTCATCCAGTCTTGAAGCACCGTTTCTCAAATACACATGTTTATAAGAGTTACTTAATGTGGAATTATCACATTTCTGCTATGAAAATCCAGTTCTCTGGAAAGGTTGATGAGGATTTCATTTCCCTATATGCACTTCCTATGATATATACTAGTAGAAACCTACTGCTGGTTGCTTCTTGGAAGCCATTCATATGATTTCATGGCATTAATCAGCATGAGACAATCTTAAGTATGCTTATTCATTGATACAGAGCTCACATGTAACAAAGCATACAAATGCAACACATGAACCTTTAAAGCATCAGAAAATCCCAAACAGAACAGTAAACAGCAAACTTGAAATAAAATACATCACTTTTCAGAATCTGCAGTGAATTCCCTTTTACCATCAACAGCTGTTTAAAGAACGGCTGACAGACATGCAATCACTCAGCATACTAAGAACGGTGAAATGGAAACCTCTTCTAATCTGTTTCTGGTGCCTTTCTTGGGCTTTTATTCTGTGTTGTGCTCCACAATGTATAGTAGGAGTGAACACAGGAAAATCAGGAAAAGTACTACTTCACCTAAAGTGTGTAATCAAATGAAGTTTAGTTTACTGCTGCAACTGCAGGCCACTTACCAGGAACAAAAGCTGTCAGAGCAGGAGCTGGATTTTTCCTCTTGCACGGTTGATACAACTAAAGTTCCAGAAAGTACTGTGCCACAAGAAGTCTACCACAGTAAGAGAAGCAATACAAGACTGTCTGACAAAACTGCCTCTAACCCTGCCATACTCCAAGTATTTTGTGTTCAAAAATGTATTTGAAAATAATGAATTGAAACCTGCACCTCACTCACCATCTGCATCACAGAAGACTTGTAAGTACCTAAACTAATTTTGCTACCTCCCTGCTTCCTGCTCCTCTGGTCAGACTGAGCAAAAATCCCCTTCTCTGCCTGTCCAGAGACCATCTGTACTGAATTCATCTGTTGACCTGGTATTTCTTGTTACAGAATCACTTTTTCCCCAGAATCAGTATCGTATCTACATAAGCAGGGTCCCAATCCCTCCCAAAGTTGTCAGCAGCTCAGCAAAACAATCAGATCAGATCAAAGCAAAATAAAAAACAAAACAAAAAAAAAAAATTAACTCTCTCACACACATCCCTGAACTATCTTCTGCCTCTTCTTCCACACTGTTCCCACTCCATTCTCTTCAGTCTATTCCATAGTTCCTTCTGACTGGCAGTCAAAGCAGCAGCCGCCCAGTGCTGCCTTTACCATACACACTGGGACAATCAGCTTTTTCTAAGGAAATGAGGCGTATGTAACAAGATGGCCTCTGCATGTACTTCTATGTCCCCTCAGCAATTACTGAATTTTCCATCCTGTTTCCAGCAATCTGACAAAGCATGCAGACAGGTTTCAAAAACTCTAAGTTTCTGTAGGTTTAATGTAAATAAGCGGGGAATATGCAAGTGGAGGAAAGAGATGTCCTTAGCATCCATGCAAGTAAAAGACTGTTTTATATCCTCTTTGGTCACAGCAAACCTAGACCAGAACATGGTCTGAATACTTCACCTGAAGAAAAGAAGATTCATTAGTGATTGCACCTGTTTAGAAATGATGAAGTTGGAACATAAGGCATGAGACACACAGGATATCGTATCTTACTAGTTCCACTGCTCACAGCAGTACCTGTTAAGATATCTAGAGCCAACTGGACAAACTGCAAACTTCATCAATTCAACAACAGAAATTACTTGATTTTTTTCAAGTTGTTCTTCAAAACATCGTCTTCATATGCTCAATGTCTCTGTTTTCAGAGAAGCACAAATCATTTAGGTTGGAAAAGACCTTTACAATTAACAAGTCCGACCCTTAAGCTAGCACTGCCAATGCCACCACCCAACCATATCCCTCAGCACCACATCTACAGGACTTGTAAATACCTCCAGGGATGGTGACTCAACCGCTTCCCTGGGCAGCTTATTCCAGTGCTTGACAACCTTTTCAGTGAAATAACTTTTACTAATATCCAGTCTAAACCTCTCCTGGTGCAACTTGAAGCCATTTCCTCTTGTTCTGTCACTTGATCCTTCCCAGCATTCACCTCACTATGCCCTCTTTTCAGGTAATTGTAGAGAGTGATAAGGTCTCCACTCAGTCTCCTTTTCTCCAGACTAAAAACCAAAACGCAGTTTCTTCTACCACTCCTCCTAAGGTTTGTGCTCCAGACCCTTCACCAGTTCCGTTGCCAGCACTTCAGTGTCTTTCTTGTGGCATACAGAGGGATTCTCACTTCCCTGCTCATGTTGGCCAAAATCCTGCTACCACCTACAAAGATCATTTAACTATGGACAGGCTATTTGAGCTCACCATAACAAAGCGTTTTCCAAGCACTCTCCAAAAGCCTCCTTTCTGCCTGAACTAGCTTAGAAATGCAACATAAACTTCTCATTTGTAATGACAAATTAAACTGGTTCTGCAGCTACTTAAAAAAAAAAAATGTTGCTCCAAATCCATATTGCAACTCACATAGCCTTCTCTACCTGTGGTATTTTTAGCTTACTCCTTGCTATTTTTCCAGATGAAATCACAAATGGCTTGAAACCCATACTGTGCTCTGTACAATAGACTGAGGCAGTTTTTCAAAGCCTTCCTCTAGCATCCAATGCAACAGCTTGAAGACATCCATGTAAACGCATCTTGGTGAACTTGCCAAGTTTTTCAGACCAAAAAAAAAAACCCACAAAATGAAAGTGTACAGCTTTTTTTCAACAGAATTCTTGAGTAATTCCCTAGTTTTCTTGCTTGCACAGATGTTTTAAACAACACTAATTCATCCTTCTGTTCTATGAATCCAAGTTTTTCCAGAGTTAGCAAAACTAAATGGGAAAATCTATTCCAATGCCAAATGGGTTGCTGCTCAAAGACGTGTTAATTTAGTCTGACAAACATTTTAAAAGCTTACTGATTCACAAAACCACCTACATGCTGCCTACCCTATGTTGCCTGAATTAGCTGTCATGGTTGTTAGGTCACTGTTAAGATAACATCTGACGCCCCTCCTTAACTTTTGTGCTTTGGAAGCATTTATCATGGGCTGCATTATGGTGGTGCCCTCCAGTACCATAATTAAGACTTTTCTCAGTGCTGGTCGACAAAACCCCTATTCTCCATGGATTTATAACTGTCACGAAGATTCTCTGGGACTCATAGCTTAATTGGCAAAGATAATGTGACTGTATCAAATTCTGCTCAGCCTTTTCTTTGGAACAAGGGAGAAATGAAATATTCACAAGTTCAGAAAGAGTGTTACGCCAGGTATTAATTCTCATCTTAAAAATAACACTGGTGATGCCGAGGCCACTGGTGCCTAATGCTACCCCCACATTTTCTACCCATAAGCTTTCTGTAGGCAGCATACCAGCTATAAGAAAATGCAATGCACAGAGCCCTTACTGTACTTTATAACACAGGAATTGCCAACAACGAATACATCAACAGGCATTTTTCAGTAACACAAACAGGAGCTTTCACATGCAGTCGTCTTCTCTCCTGGACAAATACCCCACAATCCTTTCAAACTCATCAGACTAGAGCAAAACATTTAAACACACGTGATAGTTTGTTCCTAATTTACATTTACTTACCACATCTGTTACCCACATGCATCTGTCCTGTGCCACAAGACTGCAGTGGCTCTGATAGCTTGAGAGACTTTCTGGCTACTTCGTGGTCCATGCCAGAGACACGGATGCGGAACTGGTCCCTGCTGACTGTCTTCCGTAAGGTTCGAATGGTTTTGCGGAATCTCTTTTCAGTCTTTTTCCGAGCACAACGCACATCACATGTGTCTGAAAAGCAGCAAGGATGAAGACTGCTATAAGTGAACATACACAAAATCTTACCCAGTTTAGAAGAGTAACCAATGCAAATCACTGAGAAAGAAACTCCTGTGATCAAGTCTGAAAACTTTAAGGACAACACCACCAGGCTAGAAGAAAATTAATCAAACAGATTTTAAACTACAAGCAGCTCTTTGATCTTTGAAATTATCCTTTACGTCATTCTTTCTGAAGTAGTAAAATTAGATTTTCAAAACAGGAGATACTTTTTATTATTTTGCATACAGATAGAAGAGAAAAATATAGAAATTAAGGAGCAAATGGCAAGAAGCTTCAAACCGCACCTTGGACCATTTTCCAACCAACCTGTCACCTCCTTTTGGCTTGTTTCAAGCTCAAAGTCCACAGTGATAAAAGTTTCTCTTGTTGCTGTCAGTCTACCGAGGGCTCCATGAACTTTCTTGCCAGAGCTGCATGTTAAGTTTACATAGTGGAAGCTCTCCATTACTGAATTATGTCTCTCTGTATGAACAAAATTGAAGGAAGCAAAAGCTTGGCATGCTATGTTAATGAACATTCAGTACTGCTCAGTGCTTATGTTGTCATGAAGAGTTAAAGGGGAACAAGTCATCAGCCCCACATGACAGTAAACCAATAGTCTGACCAGTTTCTCAACTGGTACAGCCTTACATAACTCCAGTGCACCTATGGATTTACTGTCAGGTTAAGATTCTGACACTGCAGCAGGTCTGAGGTGTGATTCATGTCTGGGATGCGAGCATATGAAAAACACATTAGCTTATAATGGTGTTTAAAATAAGTAGTGGTTGCATACACAGGACATTTGGAGACCACTTTCAAAGAAATAAGATTTAGTTAAAGAAAACACCCAGAATAAGCTTTTGTTCTGGAGAAAATAACTCCTCATTAGCATCTAGTGTAGTTTCTCACTATTACTCTTCTAAAGACAAACAAACTGCATGCTGATTCATCATATTGTGGGGGGTTTTTTGTTTGTTTTTGAGACATACTCCTCCTCATTTTCTCCTGACTTTGTAAATTCCCAGGCTATACTTTCTGCCTTGGAACAGATGGAAGAGCTGACCTCAATGTGTCCCTCTGGGGCTCCCAAAGTATAAAAGGAAGACAAAGAAAAGAGGAATAACCCTTTGGCAGTACGGTCAGTGTAAAAGGCTAGGAGATGCTTCACTGAGGCATAAGACAGCACAGAACAGGTGAGAAAGGAAAGAACAGAAAGAAGGAAGAGAAACAAAGGAAGAAATCAAAAGTATAAAAAAAAGACCAGCTGATCTTTTCTGAGAATTTATTAAGAGTGATACAAATAAAAAAAAGGAGAAGGGTTTTCCTAGCAAGACTGTAAGGCTGTCACAGGGACATCCTGTGACCTGAAATAACTATTGAAAGAATCATGGCTGGGAAGGAGCGTGATTCCTGAGGTCAGTGAAGAGCAGAAACTTTGCAGTCCTCTATGCTTTGCTTATTGTATACTTCATATCTGGAAAGCACTTAACTAATCTGCTTACCTGCATTTTTATATTCATACCTGGTTTCATCTGTTCCAGACCTTCTTGAAACATCTCAGTCTTTTTCAAACTACATTTTCCTTCATTTAATTTAAAGGTGACACTTATCTTGATGGCTGAAGTATCTTCAGGAAGAAACAATATGTTATTTTAAAAAAGGAATAAAAAAATCTAGATAACCCTGATGCAATTTCATAGTAACAGCATCAAAAAATATGCTAATATAAAGTGAAAAAGCAGTCATCACAGAAAAACTAAAGAAATGCCAGGCTCCTCCTGCTGTGAAGCAGTTCCAGTTGTGAACTGAAGTATAACAGATTTCAATTAAAAAAAATTATGAATAAGAATGATGTCAAGTTCAGATCTGCTACTGTAAATCAAACAAAGGTTGGCTGAAATCAAAGGAAATGTTCCAAACCAATTCAAAAAGTAATTTATGTCTATATAAAATAGTCTCTCTTTTCTGTTTAGCTCTAAATGCTTTCAAAACTTTACTGTCCAACAGCTCAACCTACACATATCTTATGTTGCCAACATTGCCCAGTTTGGATGTGTAAGAAGAGGTGTGACACTCCCAGCCTAGATGTTTATTTCACTACTGTACTTTTTCCTCTTTACTTATCTTTCAATCTTAGTTCAAGTGATGCTGAGGAAACAGTACAAGGGGAATCTCCTGCAGTAAACATGAATTGCAATCATGAGGAGGAAGAAACACTGAAAACAGTAGTAGTATATTGGTGAAAGAACACAGAAAGTCAACAGAAACAACCTTATTTCATAGTTATCTACTAAAAGTAATCAGCCAAATCATGCAACAGTAAATCCAGTGATTACCCAGCCAGCTGGATGCATTTGTATTTTGCTGCTTCTTCTTAACCTGAGATGACCTGCCACAGGTGAGGGTGTAGGCATCTTGTGTTCCTAACAGACAGACCATACAGACAGACAGTAAAGAAACAAGCATTGTGCACAGACTGAAGACTCCTGCAGCATAAAAGACATTTTTAATTTGTAAATCATTATCAACTTTTTCAATAACGTTGTTCATAAAATAATCAATATTAGAGTTTGCCTCTTCCAAAGCAGTTTAAGAGGCTCAGGAAGAAAAGCAGCATCTGTCTCATAAGAACTGGCCGAGTCTGCATGCTGTGTCCTGTAGGGTGGAGGGGATGTGTAGGCAAAATCTCAGCCTCCACGCAGGACTGGAATGCCTTTGCCGCATTCAGCAGCAGCTCTCAGGGCCAATTAAGGAATGGCCCAGGGAGCACAAAGAATTCTGCCCTGTCCTCCTCAGCTTCAAAAAGACAGTTGTCATGAGATGGGTATCTGAGGGTAGAGTGGTTATAAAAGACAAGGAAAGGGGGGCTTTCCTGGGACGCTGGCAGGGACATAGCCCTTTATTATCTATAGTAAAAAAGGAAAGGTCCCTGTAGACTGTTTACTTTTGGGGCTTCTATGAGATGAGAAGGTTTGCTACTCTTACACTACCTGCAGAATCATATGCTTGCTTTTGTTGGTTTTAACTTACCAGAAAACACCTGGACATCTGAAGAACAGCTTAGGAAGCATCTATCACTCCCACCACTCTTAATGCAGTGCAGCGACACCTTGGGTGACATATTATCAGGCAAGTGACCCTTTGTCTCTAAACAGGATAAAACAAATACTCACAGAAGTAAAATGTCTACATAGACCCTACTAATAAATCAGCATGTGGCTGCTTTGTAGCTGGTACCTGAGAGCACCTATGCAATTCATTTGCTGTTTAGACAGAAAATAAGAGCAAAATATAATCACTAGAAGATCATACCATGTAGTAATTTCATTTCAGTTAAAGCTATAATTAGCAAACCTTCTCATGCAAGGAAACAAAAGGAAATAGAAGAATAAGCTAGATAAAAGCACAGGAAAGAAAGCATCAAATCCTTTAAAGTATCTCCTGTTTTGGTTTAGGTTTTTTTTTTTTTCTTGTTTTTACCAGTTTTAACATAAGTACCATCATGCCTGACTGAAAAATAAAGCGGAATACCAGGAACAATGACTTACACCACTTAACAGGTCAAGACTTTCAGTTTTGACTATGACCAAATGGACATTAGACACATGAGGAGTAGGAATGTATTTATTAAGCACCTTACCGACACAATCCTTCTTATTCCAGTGTAATTTGTAGTTAGAGTGACATAGGCATTCATAGTCTCCCAGTGTGTTCACACATAGCTGCTGGCAACCACCATTGTTGATGCTACATTCATTAATATCTACAGAGGAAAGGTAAAAATACTTTTAAAAAGTTACTCCTGCCAAGGTTCTGTACTCTAACTCCACTAGATAAACGTGTACCCAAACACTGTTTAGCAGGGTTTGATAAAGATTTTGGGAGGGCTACCAGGGCACCAATCTTGAAATGTTTTATTTTAATGGAAATACATTGATTAAAATCAAAACTGGTCAAATGTTATCAAATGGGAGATGTTAAATATGTCCTTAAAACACATAATTGAAAAATACCCAGTCTCAGCAATATGATAACAAACTAACTTGAAGGAAAGAAGACCAAATCAAGCCTGCGTTGCACTATGCCTGGTTAATTAACATTTTTAATTTAGAATAAAGACGGACAACAAGGACAGGATTCACACTGTCCAGTCCTCCAAACTGCTCAGATAGATTCAACTGCCGTGGAAGATTATTTGACTCCACCATTGTATCCCCATTGTCGTTTTTGACCAATCATATAATTTCAGGACCTTCCGCACCCAATAAATGCCAATAGGAGTAGAAACTACTACCAACACAACATACAGCCTTTGGTGCAAGCTTGCATGCTGTTGGAGAATATTCCATTCACCAGTGGTGTATTGCAGGGTCAATACTCGGGCCAATACTATTTATCCTCTTCATTAAACCTGGATGATGGGACAAGAGTTGACCCTCAGGAGACTCACACATGATACAAAACTGGGAGGAGCAGTTGATATACCAGATGGTTGTGCCACAATTCAGAGGGACCTTGACTGGCTGAGGAAATGGGCCGGCAGGAATCTCATGAATTTCAACCAAGAGAAATGCAAAGTTCTATGTCTTGGTTTCTCAGATCCACCCAAATGACTGCCTCACATGCCCCCATCTATAGCAATTATACCTAACCCTAGAAAGCTGCCATTAAGAAATCTCTTGTGAGTTCCAGAGTCTGCACTACTGAGTGTATCCACTTCTACACAACCTTTTCTCAATGGTAATAACAAGTTCTTGTCATGGCTGTCTCCCAACCATTTGTCCCCACTCCTCTAGATAAGTAACAATTTGGTACACAACACTGTGAAACATTACAAAAAGGAGCTGTCTTGAGGCACAAAACATGCTACTAACAGAACTGAGACAACGGGGGAGGAAGGAGAGGGAGGAAGGAGAGGGAGGAAGGAGAGGGAGGAAGGAGAGGGAGGAAGGAGAGGGAGGAAGGAGAGGGAGGAAGGAGAGGGAGGAAGGAGAGGGAGGAAGGAGAGGGAGGAAGGAGAGGGAGGAAGGAGAGGGAGGAAGGAGAGGGAGGAAGGAGAGGGAGGAAGGAGAGGGAGGAAGGAGAGGGAGGAAGGAGAGGGAGGAAGGAGAGGGAGGAAGGAGAGGGAGGAAGGAGAGGGAGGAAGGAGAGGGAGGAAGGAGAGGGAGGAAGGAGAGGGAGGAAGGAGAGGGAGGAAGGAGAGGGAGGAAGGAGAGGGAGGAAGGAGAGGGAGGAAGGAGAGGGAGGAAGGAGAGGGAGGAAGGAGAGGGAGGAAGGAGAGGGAGGAAGGAGAGGGAGGAAGGAGAGGGAGGAAGGAGAGGGAGGAAGGAGAGGGAGGAAGGAGAGGGAGGAAGGAGAGGGAGGAAGGAGAGGGAGGAAGGAGAGGGAGGAAGGAGAGGGAGGAAGGAGAGGGAGGAAGGAGAGGGAGGAAGGAGAGGGAGGAAGGAGAGGGAGGAAGGAGAGGGAGGAAGGAGAGGGAGGAAGGAGAGGGAGGAAGGAGAGGGAGGAAGGAGAGGGAGGAAGGAGAGGGAGGAAGGAGAGGGAGGAAGGAGAGGGAGGAAGGAAGGAAGGAAGGAAGGAAGGAAGGAAGGAAGGAAGGAAGGAAGGAAGGAAGGAAGGAAGGAAGGAAGGAAGGAAGGAAGGAAGGAAGGAAGGAAGGAAGGAAGGAAGGAAGGAAGGAAGGAAGGAAGGAAGGAAGGCAGGCGTTCTGCTCATCAGTGGCCAAAAGAAATGGAATTAATGCAGAGGAGCTCATGAAAGCAGACTTCATGTGCTCCACTTGCTAAAATAACAGTGTTAATCCCCATCCAGACAAGTTTCCCTGTTCATCAGGATAAAACACAGCAATGTTGCAGCTTTGTAATCTTCTTTGCCAACTTCCTAGAGGCAAGGTTAGCATAGATCAGGCACACTGAGATCTCTGAACTGTTATCTCTGAGTTCAAGTGTACTCATTCTGCCTCAGAAATACTTACTCAGAATTAAATAAGAATATGGAGTTATAAAGGTCTTGCCTAGATCACTTATAAAACAGGTTAAATTCCATTTAGTCTACAGTTATTCATGTTTCCTCTAGGAATTTGTTGCAGAAATATTCACATTTGACATCCACTGAGGTTCTGTGAACATCTTTCTTGCCTTGTAGGAAAGATGCAAAAGATTTGGTCAATGTAAATCAGTGGTACTGCATCAACAACACTGCAATCTTCATCACATGAGGATCTGAGATATGCACAGGGGCAACCCACAAAATGGTAATTTTCTAGAGTCATTCAGAGCTTCCTGTATTTTAAGTCCTCTTCCACTGATTTTTCCTTGAAGTCATGAGATTTCTGCAAGTGAACAATCTATCAAATTATGATTTCGCATCCAGGTGCAAAATGCATCAGTTTGTCCTAATAGTCACAGGTGCTTTCTGGATGCTGTGTGGGAAGGGAAAATCATAGCAAATACAAAAATAAGTGGGATTAGTTCCTCCTTTCACTGTGCCTCCTTATCATGTATATGCCCGCTGCATATACATAACCTTATGTCTGGCACAGGCACTAATTAGACCTGGGGCAACAGTGCTCATCAGCATCTTTTTAAAACTCACCTCCACAGTGTGTGAAGCCGTAGAGAGCGTATCCTTTGTTACAAGTACATTCAAAGGTGCCTGGATGATTGATGCACGTGTGATCACACGTCCGTTCAAAAGAGCATTCATCAATGTCTGCAAGTTTTCAAAGGACATATCAGTGTCTTTAACCCTGCCAAGGGAGTGCTGATGAGCTGACAAAGTTGGAGACAGAGATGTGCACATCTACACGAACTAAGAAAATTCTTTTAAAGCAAATAATGTAACAAAATATGACAACTTTTAATAAAGCAATTAGTTTGCCAAATAAGCTTTTTCTTAGCAAACACAAAACTGCTGCTGCATTAGTCACAATTACATTTAAAATAAATTCTTTCATTAAGAAAAGTCTACATAAGGTCTGCAGAAATAGATATACAAAAGAAATGATTGTCTTTGCTTTATACCCCATAAATAAAAACAAAGGTCACTTTTTTAACTACATGAACGTACAGTGCCTGACTTAAATCTGCTGAAAATCGCCACAGTCTGAGATACACATGAAGACAGATGACTGGAATAATTTAGTGATTTTTTTTTTTCCACATATGCCTTATACTGTATATTTAGACTTCAATGTTTGTCTCTAACAGCTGCCGAGACATCAGTTTTCTCCAGTCAAAGTTTTACTTGGTGTTACAATCACTTTGTACACATCATCTTTGTAAAGCACAGGTAGGATGCTTATTCATGATCAAGCATCATGATTAAGAGATCATGATTTGAATGGTAAAATTCCCATCACATTCTAGAGCCCTGAACATTCGTTATGCCATCAAAAGCACCTAAAACTTCTGTGCTAGTATATTATACGTGCCATGTAAGAATGTTTCAAGATCCAAAACTTCACATCAACATCACTAACATATTGTATATTCTTTTTTTCTCAGGTTTTGGCATGCTTCAAAACACCACTTTTGAAACAATCTAGGGAAAGTAACAGAATCGACAGGTACAAAAGGGAGATGCAAGTCTTTAAAATACGTTCATAAACAGATTCCATTAAAAAAATCCCACAAACTATCTTGAAAACCTAATCTTAGGTTTTTATAGTAAGTTAGTTCCATATAAAAGGTTGTCCTTCTTAGTCTGATTTTAAAAAGCATAAGAACTCACCAAAAACCCCGGTGAAAATTATTTTCTGTTGGTCAGTTCAGCTTTCTGAAATTCATCATTAATGTCAGCTGGTTTGTCTAGAAAATGGAATTATGCACTTCCCCAACTGGCTAATTGGCTTTACTTTGTTTCATACTGTAGCTTTTCCAAAACCACAGACCATTTTGACCTTTACATTCTAATGTATTTAAGCAGGTTATATAGGATTCCTAAATCTATATGAACAAATCATTACACAGAAAACTAAATCTGCTCACAGCAGAAATTCATGTCATCCTAGAAATCAAATGCTCCATGATGTTCTAGGGAATAGCGATTTGTGTCTGTTAACATACCTATAATTTCACAGATCATATGATGCCCCTTTATTTCTTTTAACATTGAACTCGTCATCTAAATATCCCATTAAAAAAAATATGCATGGAGAGATATTGTCTATTTTTCCCTGTAAATTATTTTAAGATCTTTAACAGAGGGGGAGAGGGGAAGCATTATCCTCAAAGAGCTTTTTAATATGATGCTATTTCTGTCACTTCCATGTAATAGTTCACTGTGTCATTAAACATACCTACTACAATAGCATCAAGCCAACTGCACTAACTCAACAGCTGTTTCAGAAAGATTAAAAAAACAAAACTGAATCATGGAAATTATTCTGGAGTCCATTATCACTTCATCATTGTAGCAGATGTCCAAGCCACACTGATTTGCTCTGCTTGTATTGCCTCTCCAATGCACATACCTTGACAGGACTTCTCATCTGTTAATAATTTAAATCCTTTTCTGCAGCTGCAATCAAAACTGCCAACAGTGTTTTTACAGAAATGATCACAGCCTCCATTATTGGACTGGCATTCATCAATATCTGCAACAAAAGACATCTTCAGGAAATAAACATAGTACGTTCAACATACTTTCACTGCCAGGTACATAAAAGAGTCACGTCCAACTGCTGTGAGAAGCCCAGAAACAAAATCTAGCAAGACAATCTTATGGAAGATCAGTTCTTAAGAGTGATCTGGCCCATTCAGCCCCATGACAGTGTTATTTGCTTTCATTTAATGTATTGCTGTCAGGCGCATGATTCAAAAACCACTATTTCCCCAAGTTCTGTTTGAATACACTTGGACTTAGATACTCTCTAACAGGTTTCAGCTTTTTTAAGCTTTTTTAGTATTCTCCCAGTTCCCTTTTCCTAAGCTCAGCAGAAATCTCAAGCAGAGACAACTTCTTGAGCCACTCTGTACTTTTCATGACAAAACGAGAATGAGTTCTGTATCCAGTATTAATTGACTGAGGCACGTGCATTCTGTCATTTCTCCCTACCAGAATAGTCTTAGCATCCAATTACCAGGAAATTTATTCTAATATACAACCCTAACGTTCCTTTGCTCCTTTCCAGTATTCTCATTAGAGCTGCTTGGACCAGTATAAGTAATATTACTCACACATCCTTGTTTACACACTGCTATTTACTTACAAACCACTCTAATACCCAGCTGATTGCATGTAAAATAACAAATATTGGACTCTATACCTGTAAGAGCCTACAGGTCTACCTCTCCCCGTAATGACCTCTACCACAGACCTGTGTTACTTCCTACCAAAACTCATCTGTGAAAAATGAGGTCGTCTTAGCAGAAGTGGTGGAAGTGGTGAGGGAGGCACCGGGCAGTAGACGTTCTCTGCACATGATGCACCTGATGCAATGGAAGCCAGGCATCTACTCCTAGCTGCAGTTCTTTCTTAGGTCACTTTACACATACTGGTTTTTCTCTGGACACTAGATTATCTTCATTTGGAGATGAATACCTTACAGCAAGGTGTTGGTACTCACATGTCCATGAGTATAAAACTCACCTTTACATGTCTTCCCATCAAACTGGAGCGTAAATCCAACAGGACAGCTGCAGTGAACTCCAGTTGATGTATCTTTACACGTTCGATCACAACCGCCATTATTTACTGCACATGTTTCTAGCCAACAAAATAAAGCTAAAGTTTGCTTAGAGATATACAGTGGTAACAAGGAACATCATGTGATTCAAGGCACAGTTCCAAACACGTTGCTATTCAACTACATTTAGTTTGGTGCACATTCACACTACTAAATACACATGTCAATGAAACTCCTACCTCAGCTATGTCCAGCTCTTTTGTGGAGACCCTACAAAGATATTGTCTCTGTATATTTTCATCCTTAAACACAAATCCCTGCTCCTGATGATGAATCCATTCCTGTCAGTCTCCTTATGCCCATAGTCAAGCCTGGCTGATCCTCTGACACTTCCCACCAAAGCTCAGGCACCAGGTTATGCTCAGTACTACTAAACCAGCTTTCTTAAATTCACCTTCACATGCTACTTGTGCTGCTGGTCATGGTGGATTACACCCACAAGGAGTGCACCTTCAAGCTTGTAACCCAGGTGCCACCATAATCTAACATTCCTCTAACTTCCTTCTATGCAAGCTATATCTAAAACTCACCAAACTTTTCGAGTGAACACCTCCAAAATACAGTTCATTACATCCAATGAAACAGAAATAACTCACTCTTTGGCATTTATCCTCTACTAGTCTGCCTAACCACCACAGTCAGCCTAACAACATTTTCACTGGCTGGACAAATGCAATTTTATCCAGCACGTATTGATTCAGAAAGCTGAAAAGATTATTTTCTGTGTCTGCTTTTTGAAATACTCTCAATTTTAGCTCTGTCTCATAGTCTTCTGTAGCATATAGTACTTACTTTCAGGTTTTAAGACCTTTACTCATTTATTTCCTCCCAGTCTCCCATTTCCCATTCAACACAGGGACGCTAAAACTGTACCACAGAGAAGATCATACTACATTCCTATGGTAAATCAAAACCATGGAAACTTACATTACTTGAAGGGCAAGTTCCTGACACCTACTGCTGACTATCATGAACAATGTACAGAGTTTCTTCTGCATTATAGAATAATATTATCTCCTTAATAGGGAGCAGAGCATCTCAGGCAGAATTCACAACCCAGAGCCATGATGGTTACAATGAAAAAAAAAAAAACAACCCAATTCTTCAACATAAAAGGTATCTGCAAACAGCAGAATTACTTTGGATAAGCACTTTTACCCATAAGCAACCGTCGCTTCACCCTCTTGTCCACATCAGCTCCTGCTGTAGTGTTTCCCTCAGAAATTTCAACAGCAGCTTCTTCCCTCTCTGTAAGGAAAAAAACCCTAAACATGAGTAAAGCTGCCCTGACCAAAAGCCTCATCTGATATCCAATATATACAATACTAGAACACATGCAAAGAGCTGCATCAAACACTGAATTATCAGAGGCAGTCAGAGCTGACTAGGCAGAAATAAGTAATTTAAAAAAAAGTAATGAAAATCATGAAGACCCTTCAGTCAAAACCATGAAAAAAAAAAAAAAGAAACTTTGGTTTTGTTTGCTTCAGTATTCTTAACAAAACAGACAATATGCTACGCGTGTAGTGAACAGCAACAACATGAAAGAACTAATGAACTGTCATGAACTGCTCTGTTAAGAGCACACTGTCATCATCTATCATGGACTAATGCAAGGACCCGCCAGCTACGCCTGAGCATTTGATTTCAGTCAACAGACAACAAACTCTTCCAAAGACTAGAAGTTTATAAATCTTAAGCTTTCTTTTTGCTGGATAACTGCCTGGCAAAAATCATACTTAAATTGAATTCAGAGTTATAGTTTTAACAGATGTACTGCTTGGTTACACTCTCTGGCTCATGCTATATAAAAGACTGACCTAAAATATTCTAGATGGAAGAGAATCTTCCTTGTTTAGTGAGAGGTCTTATGCTTCAGAGGGACCAGTATTAACTACAGGCTACAGTAGTGCTAGGTAGCTACTTACACAGGGAAGCATGAGTTACCTGGAGCCAACCAAGTGACTCATGCACTGCCATACTCTTACTTCTGGATTCCTTGATATTTTGTAACCATACCATCATGTGGAGCATTAATCAGGCACACGCAGTAAAGCCACACCGCTCTAGAGTCGGTCATTAACGGGAAATAACTATTCTTCACTATATACTGACCCAGGCAGGTTTTCCCATCGACATGCATGATGTACTTGGGGTGACATCCACAAACAGGCCCATTATCAGCATCATCACATGTATGTTGACAGCCACCATTTCCATGATTACATGTTACTAGGAAGAAAATACACATTACATCTCAGAAGTACTTCCAGCATCTTTGAAATATAGCGTGCAATTTTGTCTTCATTTGACCATCCAATGCACCTTCCTAACATGCCCCTTTTTTCCTGAAGAATTCTGAGACTGAAACACTGCAGAGCTCTCTTGTGGAGCTTAACTTCCCATCATTACGAATGATGGCACAACTTCCAAACTACAGATACTGTAGCAATGAACAGACTGGCATAAGAGAGTCCAGCAAAGCCATAGATTCTATTTTAATTCATATGCATACAATTAAGGCATGTCATCCCAGTTTAGCTATAACATACCAAACCCCATCTTACTGCAAAGGGAACATTATTTGTTCACTTTGGGAAACTATAAGCATATGCAGAATGTTGCATACAAATGCAGCTCCTCTGGTTCTTGGACAGTTCAAATCCCGGTCGGCATTCACAGGCAACTCCTCCTTTGGGCGTTTCTCTGCAGATATGGGCACAGCCATGATCTTTATTCATGCAGCTCATACCTTCTGCAAAACAGAACAAGTGCAAGAGCATCAGCATCCTCAGCATCTCTGTATGCAGGCAACAGTCAAATAAAGTCAGTTCAATACACACACAGACAGCAGTCTGCTACTTCTGGGAAGACTCTACTGTGTTACAACAAGAAGCATAAGCTTTACAGACAGAAAGACAAAGACCAGTCCTGCAAATTCAGCGGCCCCAAGGTTTCTCCATCTGTGATCTTTCCTGTGCCCATGTTCTTTGACTGCAAAGTCAAATAGTTATATCCCTAGATTTGCACAGAATCCATATTCTTATCCAGTGCTCTCCACTTTATACCAGTGGTTTTCAAACTACCTCATTTGTTTTACAACAGTTGCAAGGTGGCTAATAGCTGGCCTAAAGTGAAGTTCTTATGTCTCTGCTTAAAAGGACAGCTACCAGACATAGAAATGCTAAGCTAACAGTAATAAAAGTCACCTCTATTTCAATTACTGGCCCACAAAGCAGATCCTCAAAGTTATGATCAACCTCAGCAGCAACCAAGTAGTGACCAGGCAGACATGTAGATTCTACATATGCTGTTGGTCAATTCTCTCTTTTGGTTTCATATTTTTTCCCGATTTCAATAAATACCTCCCAAACCAGCCTCAATGGGGATTATCATGGTGTTCTCTATTTCTACGCAGCTGGACAGAATTTAGTGCCATTGCCTTTTTTAATCAAAGGAAAAAGCAATGTGGAACTGGTGAGTTCCTTGCATTTGGTGCCGCCCCCCAAAATATAGTAATTTTTGCGTCTGATGGTCATAAGCTGTTCATGTACCAGCACTCAATAACTGCCAGAGTGTCTTGTCTGTCCTTTGCATAAAGCCAACTAAACAAGGAGTAATTGTCCCTAGAATTATTGTAAAAAATTCTTTCACCTTGCCCCACGGTTCACCTAAATGAATGCCTTTGCCATTGGCTAGACGGGGACATGATTTGTACACATACAGAATTATACAATCAAATAGGATCATTAGATCAAATTAAAAGAATATATTTTCTTGAGAAAAAATCTGTGGTGTGCTGTTAGAAGTGCTAAGAAATTGTGAGAGAAGACAAGTGAATGCTCTCCTCAGGCACATGGAGAACACACCTTTGCCATCAAATTTTCTGCCTTAGTGTATTTGACTGTTACAAGGCGTATTATACCACAATGCTCTTTCTTCTTAGTGCGAACACTTCATTAAAAAGACTAAGTATGGACCATACTTTGGCTGCAAGGGCTTATCCCACATTACTTTAGTGAACTTCTACTGAGCTGAACAGGTGCACAAAGAGAATGAAAAGGGTGATCATCGTCAAAAAAAGGAATTATGTGAACAACTCCACACACCTATATATTTTTTTAAACTTACAGAGCCCTTTTTGCAGCATTATTGCTAAATGAAGCAAAAACACTGTATTGGCAAGCAGAGGTCAGCTCACCACCATTATTCTATTACACATCAATTAGGTCTTTGCTCTGCACACGACTATTCTTTCCATCTCAAGCACAAGCTACAGTACCCATTCTCTATTAAGACAGCTTTAAGCAACAAAAGAATGGATATTGCAGAGCCTAGATTATTCTGCTCTGCTGGCTTTTTGATTCCTTTCCCACAGTGAGGACTCTGTAGAAGCCTAACAAGACAAAGACACTTGAAATCCTGCAGCACACAGTCACAGCCCAAGGAGCCCACATGAAAGCTGCCATCCATTATTGTGCTGTCAGTCAAGGAAGGAGACAACCTATAAGGCCACAAATTAGCCTCATTAACTCTTGTGTTTTTGTGACAGTTCTGTTCTTAAGCATGCAATATGATTTGGTCTATTAGCTCAGAGGCATTAGGAAGCCTTAAGAGAATTAGTAGCTTAGTTTCTGTTAACAAAAGTAATTCTTTTGTCTCTATTGAGCTACCAAAGGGGAAACTGTTCAAGCAGGTACTTTGGTAAAAGCTCACTGACATCAGACAAATGGTTTAAATGCTGAATTTGGGATTGCTCCATTCTGAGTGAACAGAATTCAATCAGGACTCCAAAGAACCTATTGTGTAACAAGGTACTTGACCAAACCCACACAGATCTAGCTGATCCAAAAGACAGTTTCATGGAAGATACATACACCCACATATTCTTGCATTAATTACAAAGCTGCTGCTTATTTCCAAAGGTGGTAGATCTCTACTCAGCTCCATTTTACAAGGTTTTATTAAAGAAAAGTTTGTATGACTGCAAACTCCTTCAGGGACCCCAAAGTCTTCCAGATCACAATGTTCCAGAGCTGTTGCAATGGCAGATTATGGTCCAGAAGCAAAGCCCAAACAAATTTTGGTCAAATCCCACCACATGCTTCCCACAGCAATTTCTCTTGCAGGAGACCCTGCCGTACTGATACACAAGTATCTTGGGATGGGCGAGTCCCTTGATTGCCACACTCAGCCAAGATGGTTGCACCCGGTGCCTGTCCAGCCTAGTAAACCTCAAGCCAGGTGAGTCCTTTTGGACAACTGGACCTTGGTGAAGTTATCCAGCACAGTTTGGCAAGATCTGAGCACTCCTGTCACTAGCAAGACACAGGAAAAATGCCAGCATGGTATTTCCTTATCAGGACACATTAATTTAATCTCACACATGTACAACCTGTGGTTAAATCTTTATCTTTTTATTTTTAACATGGAAGATGTAGGGACATCACCACCATTCTGCTAAGAATATTTAGGGCACAGTCAAACAGGCAATCAACAGGACAGAGTGAGAGGATACAACTGTACAAAGAACAAACAGGGCTTCTAAGAGGCACCTTCAAACAGCCACATGGTAAAACACCAGCACAGCCAGCAAAACACCCTTAGGAACACATAAATCTTTCTTCAGGGTTTCTACATCCTTGTGTTAAGGCAACTTTTTATAAAAAGTTTTCTAGTTATCTCTGTTCTCCAAAGTCAGAGGGATCCTATGAGCAACAGCTGAGATGGTCCCCTACAAATAAGCTTTCAGTCCACACAGTGATTTCAAATGTGGTTTTCATCTTGCAGGTCCAATTCACTCCTATTCATTCAGTCCAAGAAGTAAATAGCTATGACTGTGAAATACCACAAGGGAGAGTAGAGTGATTTGTCATCTGTAGCCACAGCAGCCACAAGACATACTATATACTTACCCATGGAAAAACTCTGTTTTCCTTCAAATTTTTATATTCTCTAATAAGAAGCAAGTTAAATACAGAAACAAGCTACACATGCTTGGCTGCCCTGCCAGCTACTGTAACAGCCTCCCAAATAAATCCATTTTCCGACCTACAGATGAAGAAGAGATTGTTCAGAGGAGACAGACAAGATAAAAATTTTGATGCAAATCTTCCCAAGACGCCACACGTTCCTGTGGTTTAAGCAAGGTCTAAGCAGAACCATCAAGCTTCTCAGAGCACCCCTGTGCTTCAGAACAACACAGTCATTTCTGATGAAAAATGAGCTTTCCTCTAACACGTACCTGATCTAGAGTCCCACGTCACAGTAGGTGACAGGAACCCCAGAGGATAATTGCTTATAAACATAGAAGAGCAGATAACGCTTAGGCTTCTGTGTTACACTGGCCATAGGGAGGAATACAACAGGAGAAATAGAGGGTGTGGGACTATCGCAGGATCCCTCTGTGTAAAACCCACTACAGCAGACTACTAGGAGAGTTTCTTAAACGTTAATGCACGCACTCTCTTAACTGGGCTGGAAACAGGTATTTTGCTTCTTTATGAAGAGAGAGGAAAGAGTCCCTTATATGACAGATAAGAAGTAAAACTGAACAGTTGGTCTAGGCAGTAGGTGCCGAATATTGTTTTGATATATTTGACCTCACCACTGTGAGGTCTCAAAAGAGAACTGAAAAAGCATATACAGTTCGAGATGCATACACCAGGCAGAGAATAAAAGACTGAGTGATAAGAAGAAAAGAGGAGGACAAAGTGAGAGGAAAAATAAACCAATGAGATTTGAGTTGAAACAGACCTGCCCACCCAAGAAAAAAAGTAATAAAAAAGTGGGGAATCCCATGGAGCACTTCACAGTAATGGGAGGAAGGGAGGAGAGAAACAGTCACAGTACAATAACCTGAAAAAAAGCTCTTAAACAAAACAAATACTTCTGTATTTTAGTATGAATAAAAAGTGCATTTTGCACAAAAAAATATAAGATTTTTTTTCTTAAGATTCATTTCCCTAAAAATATTTTTTATTTAGTATTTTTCAGTGGGTGGAAAGCATCTTTTTTCTTTTTTCCTCTTGCTTTTCCAAAGTAAGAAAAACTAAATAAAGTGCAAATTTGGTATTATGGAAAAAAAGAACTTTTTTGCCACGAAGTTTAAAGAAATTCACTGAATCTTTAAAAATAAGAGAAAAGAGACAGAATTCCAAAGGTACATTTTAGGGAACAAATACTAACGTAAATGCTGCTGCTGTCAGTTCCGGAGTAGAAAGTACACAAGTAGCAGCTAGTAAGAATAAAAGCAGTCAGAAGTTTCTTCTCTCTTGATATTGGACAAGACAAGGAGTTCAAGCATCCTCAGATTCATCATCACACACACATACACAAACACACATCACTGCTAGTAAGACAACATGAGGGGAAATGCCTTGCCCCACCATGGCAGCCCTCCTGTTTGCCCCCACTCCTGGCTCAGCAATAGCCTGAGAAATCACTGCGCACCCCCCCATGAGACCAAGCCTAGCTCCAGAGAGTGAGGATACAAATTCTTAATTCAAACAAAAGATCAATTCAGCTATGGCAGATTATAGCCACCTCAGCACACTTATCTGTGGATGGTCATAAATGTCTATAAATGTTGATGTCTTCACTGTGGGGATTTTTAAAGTGAGATTTGTTTACTCATGCTCAGATTCCTCTTATAGTCCTGCCAATGATAAGCCATAGATTAAAGAAAATTTGGCAGCTTTAAGTACTTCTTAGTAAGATATTTACTGTAGAGTTCAATGGACAACTCCTGATGTGAGCAACCACTTTAAAGTATTCCCTAAGGGCATCCAAAATAACTTTGTTCAAGCTGATGTCTAATTAGATATCCAAGACTCTCTGATCTCTCAAAGGTCGCTTCAGAAAAGTTTCACTCAAAACAAAGAATGAGATTTTAGTATCTTTGGGGCTGACAAACAATAAATCTCTTGGCTGAAACCCAAACACTGTACAGGGAATCTAAAAGGTACCTAAAGGTAATACAGGTATTGCCTTGTAACTAAAGCCAATGGTCGGAACTCAAGTGTCCTTCAATTTGTTGCCATTTCCTGCATCAGGACACAGCTTAGCTCCACAACAGAGCACGAAGTACACTGTGAGTACAGCAGTACAACCACAACACCATAGACACGCAAGTGGGATCAAAGGGGCAGGAGGGATGTAAGGAGTCTTCAAAGTCACTCAGAAGATTCTGACACACTGTTCCTTTTAAAAGGAGCAAGGACTTCAAGACCCTTTGCAGCTTTGAAAAACTCAACCTAAAAATACTTTTGAAGTTACTTTAGAGATTTTGCAGTTAGTCTCTGTCAAAAACTCCTGCCCGGTGCCTGGAAGAAAATAGCCAGTACCTTCTGAGCGGTGGATGCACGTGTGCTGGTTGTCGCTTAGAAAAAACCCTTCCTTACAGCGACATTCATAGCTCCCCACAGTGTTGACACAAACATGTTGGCATCCACCGTTGTTGAACATGCATTCATCTGTATCTAAAAGAAAGAGAAAAAGAGAGAGATCAGCTCTGTACTAACACCAATACATCCATATTGGCCACAGCCACTCACTATGCAGTGCAGACATAAATCTACTCTGCATGCAACCACCCAGGCAGCTTAGACACCCAAAGCTAGCCTGTTGTTGTGCTGCTATCCTTGGGAAAGTACATTTTTGCTACTGCTTTTCCCCTGTTGACAGTTTGCCCAGTCAGTCACAGGGCTCCCAAGAAATTCTGGCCAACTAGTCAGAGTTAGAGCTAAGGCAGAGTAGTTTCAGTGGAGCAAGAAGCACGGCCCCACACTACATCTATGTAAACTCACTCTGCTTCTGAGTGTAACTGGATAGTACTGCCACTCATCAGTCACACACATTTACATCTAGGTTGAGCATCCAGACAAGGTTATATCTTGCTCAGTGGGATGCAACTTTGGCTCCAAACTCATTAAAACTATAAAAGATGTTTTTCCAGAAAGCTTCCCATTCTGAAGCAAATGTGGAAACAAGAAAAATACAAACCACAGAATAAATTTAACTTAAAATCTATCCCCTACTCCTTATTTTTACTCCATCTAGAATTCAAACATCACATCTGCTCTGATGCTCAGTTTGTTTTATCCCCTCTCAACTCTAGACCATCACAACTTGCCACCAAGGCTGCTGCTGTGTTGCCTGACTACAGTCAAGGACAACAACAGAAGTTATGGGAATAGTTTTAATGTTTGTTTTGCAATATACAGAGCTTCAACAACACTAGAGAGTAAAGAAAGGCTCTGCTTGCAAGAAAACAAAGAGAAACAAAAAGTAAAAGAACTTCAGCTAAGCCTCTGAACAACAGGATGCTCACCCCAACCTCCAGTTCTTTGGAATTTTACCCCTTAATAAGGATAGGGTTTTGTAACAACTACCAGCAAAGAATTTTCCTGCATTAATTCTCAGAAATGTCAATTTGAGCAGGAAGTAATTCCTTTAAAAAATGGGACGAGACATTGCTGAGGCAAAGCACTGGCCTCATTTGCAAATACACATGGAACAGCATTTTTGCTCCCTGTTCTGTTCATTGTTCCTGCGGTAGTAGTACAATGTTTTTGATTTAACATTGTAACATTCCTGGCATAAAACAGCTGCCTTCTAAAAAACGACAGAGAGAAAGGCTTTTAGTAAGAAGCATAACATAGCATTACAACAGATTTAATTTCTACTGAAGGCAATGAGTTATCCAATTGAACGCAGAAGAATGTGACCTGCTGCAGCAAAAAGAGCGGCTGACGTATCTCCATCACAGAGAGGCTGAATATGTTAGAGTTCTACAGTGATATGAATGTGCAAACAATCATGAATAAACAGCCACTATGAGTCTTTAGTACTACAGATCTGAACTCCAGCAGATGTTTCTGTCTTACAGATCTTGGAAAGCTTTCCAAAAACCCATCTCTTTCCAACAAGTAATAGTCTGTTTGGCTTAAACCCAGGCACAGAGCAGAGATCTTCAAAAATAAGGGTGACAGGAGGGCAATCCTGGCTTGGACAAAGTAAATAAACAGATTAAGAGAAGATGTGATCCAATTTGCTGCATGCCAAAATATTTATTTAACATTTACATCACATCTCAAAACTGGCAAGTCAGTGGTAAAAACTTCATTGTATGTCAACGACATTTTATTTTATTTTAAGAAGTCTGCCATGCAGTACTGAGCAGCTTCCCAGTAACATAGCAGGTGGTAGATTTTGGTCTAATTTGTGTCTAGGTTTTACCGATCACAGACAAGTCAGCTGAAGTAAACTCTAGAGCTACTGGATGCAAAGAGAATACATCCTTTGTTGGCACAGCAAGCGGCAATGTGTTCATTCACATTCAGCCCTTTATGGTAACCTCAACTGAACTCTACTGTGTGTTTAAAGAAATGCACTGAAGAAAAATAAGATCGTCTTCCTATTATTTTAAAGTATCAGCAGATATTTTGCTTCCCCCTCCACTTTCTTTAGTGGAACTTGGAACTTCCCGGCTTCATCCTCTCCTCCAATTACACTGTATCAAAGTTAATCTGTGGGTAAGCATCAGGTTCCCAGCAGGTAAAACCCAACACAACCCCACTGGAAACTCCCGAGCTTTCCTGATTTGTCCCATCAGAAGATACAGCCCAGGGATGGTCTGATCTCTGGTCTGATATAGAATCATAGAATAGTTTGGGTTGGAAGAGACCTTAAAGATCATCTAGTTCCAACCTTCTGCCACAGGCAGGGACACCTCCCACTAGAATGCGCCAGACACTAGTGGGAAATATCCCAGCCAAAGTAATTATGATCTTAAAACTACACTGTGAGAGCAAGTTTCCCTCTGACTGACAGTAGGGTGGAAGCCTGCTCAGGCACATCCACACTCAACGCAGCAGAAGAAAAAAGTCTGAGCCATCTCTGAAAAATATATGGGGCAGGTACCACAGCACAATGCAGAGCTACACAGGGCACCTAAGGATGGGTCCTGGAAGCTTCATTACGATGAGGTTCTGTCCCAGGGAATTAACACCATTAGGATTCTACACTGCTAACAAGTTGGTAACTCATGTATTTCTGTACACCGTGTGCTGACCATACTAACACCATAAAAATACAAGGCCTTGGTACCCATTTTCACCTGCTGGCACACAAAAATAAGCAAACTATCGAGGCCTTAAAGGAAAGAGGATAAGGGGGTGTGCACACAGGGTCAGGGGAGTGTTGTCAGGACCAAACATGCTCCCAGCATTGCACACTTTGTTTCAAACTAACAGAAACTGCAAGCATTTGGATTAGTCACTCTGTACATCAATGTACTCCACCTTGCACAGATACTGCATGCTCCTAATAATCCTTTTCTTACAGCCAGCATGTCAGAAAGTACTCAGGCCCAGTAAGAGTGCCCACACAGTATAGACATACAAGACAGAAGACTTCAAACCTAAAACACACCTGAGAACTGATCCTAAACTAACACTGGAGCAGAAATGACAATGATGGCACATGTTCTTTTGTATAAATTAATTCAGCGTAATAATAGATGGCACTTCACATTGTTTAATCCAAAGCATTTAACAGAAATGTAGAACAATTCCCTCCTCTGTAAAATCAGGAGGGTAAGAGTTGCCTGGTTTTGTACATCAGTACCTGGAATTCCTTAGTTCCGTAAGTAACATTCTTCTTTAGCTGAGCTGATTCAGCCCAACAGATCAGCATCCACTCCCCACTGATGCAGTTAAAGAGTTACATTAGCATCACCACTCACAGTGATCTTGAACACACTTCTTACCCAGGCAGTTGTGACCATCATGAGCCAACATAAACCCATCATAGCAAGTGCAGCGGTAGTTTCCTGGAATGTTGTAACACTCATGAACGCAGCCTCCATTGAACTCGTTATCACATTCGTCAATGTCTAAGGAATAAAGCAAAAGTCAATATGATGGATGCTTGCCTGAATGTTACAGACAGTCAGAGATGCAACTGTGTTCGAGGGCTGCCCAAATCATCATTGTCTTGCAAATAGACAATACTTAACACATTACTCGCTATATGTTTCTAGTGACAAAGTGTCCTGTGATTCCCGTGTAGATTCACCTTACAATTTTTGAGGCAACTGGTTAAACAACAGATCAATTATCTGACCGAGTGATACTACTAGGAGAAAAGCCATGCAATCTGATTGTCTTTGATTATGCAAACAAGGAAATCAGGTGATGAAACAATGAGTATTTTGATTTAAAATTATCCTCCGTGTTCTTCGCCATCATTTTTAATGGCTCCGTCTTCCTAGAAATACCTCATGCTGACACAGGCAGAGCACAGTGCTTCCATCTGCTTACCTTCACATTTCTTCCCTTCGCCGCTGTAACCCACTTTGCACATGCACTTGTACAGCTTCGGGGTGTTTTGACAAATAGCATCTGGGTGGCAGTCATCAAGCCCCAGGGCACATTCATCCACATCTGTGAAAAGACAAGATGCAAAAGCAATTCAGAAGGTGAAGAATGGGGCACGTTGCCTGTCCAAATCACTGACAAGACAATGTGAGGCTGAGTGGCTGTTTTGTGGTGTGTGCATGCACATTCTATGTATTTGTGAGTCAAAACAGGAACATGCAGAGACTGTATCTGAACTTAAATTTGAATAACGCTCTACTTGCATGTTTGTATTTGCATGCAATCCAGATAAGCTTGTGTCAAGTTTTTGTACACACTTATAAATACAACCAAAATAATCCATTATGGGCTAGATGCTCCATGCAATTTAGCTGACAGTTTTAAAGATATTCATTAGAGACTGTTGATCTTTCTGACTAACAAAAACCACTTATTGACAGAGTTCTTCATCACCCTCGGGAATCGAAACGATCCTTAAACTAAGAAGGGGAGTTTACAGAAATGTACTTTCAAACTCACCACCAGCACACTAGAAGACTGACTTACCATTGCACAAATGTATAATTTATAAATAATGCCATTTTTTTTTAAATGCAAGGATAGTATCTGGTGAGCAGCATTGCCAAATCACCTGGACAGCCACCATAAAGTACAGCATACTGAAGCAAAATATCCAGGTGGAAACTTCAGAGCAGAGGAAATGAAGAAAAAGGGAAACATCAGCAGGAAGAATTCCTAGAGACAAAGAAGTTTAGATAGAAGAACAGAGAGAAAAGTTACGGGCACTAGAAGCTTTTCAAACAGCTGAAGAAAAGTCACACAGAGAAAGAGGAAGATTCCCAGCAACTGGCTGAAAGAAAGAACTGCAGAGGCAGTGCCCCACGTAGGTACAAAAAATGACTCTTAAAATAACAAGGTGAGTTGCAGGAGGATCAGCAGAAAGTGACTTCTTAAACAGACTGCCACTTTTTATAGTGGGGATCAATTTCTAACGGGGAATTTCAGCCAGCACCTCTCCCATACACAATTATACCATTCATTTATTTTTTTCCTGCAAATCACAAAATACGCCTGTAGGCACTGCAGCAGTTGCCAACTTCAGAACTTACTCGTGTAGTTTTAACTCCTAATGGCCTTCGGCAGTAAAAAAAAACAAGGCAAAGAGCCAGTGCTAGAGCAGCAGCGCTCTCCTAGCTCTCAGGTGCAGGCAGAACTGGTAACTGCAATAGGGTTTTCAGATACCACCTCCAGAAAGCAGAAGAGAGGTGAAAAACAACCAGAGAGAGGGGCAGAGTCTGCTTCTTCTCTAAGTAGAAAATTCAAGCTATTATAAAATAGGGAAAGCAGTGAACTGAGAATAGGGAAAGCAGTGAATCTTGCAAGGAGAGGTGTGGGGAACTGCTGAGAGTCCTCCAGCCAGTGGGATTCAGGTAGATGGGGCAGAGGAAAGGATAGGTAAGGGGAGGAAGGGATGGGTAAGGGGAGGAAAGGATGGGTAAGGGGAGGAAAGGATGGGTAAGGGGAGAAAGGGATGGGTAAGGGGAGGAAAGGATGGGTAAGGGGAGGAAAGGATGGGTAAGGGGAGAAAGGGATGGGTAAGGGGAGGAAAGGATGGGTAAGGGGAGGAAAGGATGGGTAAGGGGAGAAAGGGACGGGTAAGGGGAGGAAAGGATGGGTAAGGGGAGGAAAGGATGGGTAAGGGGAGGAAAGGATGGGTAAGGGGAGGAAAGGATGGGTAAGGGGAGGAAAGGATGAGTAAGGGGAGGAAAGGCAGCAGGCAGAAAGAAGCATCAGCCACAACCACTGGCTGCTTCTCCCCTGCATGGAGATCCCTCTCCTCTCCTTCCCAGCCAGGGCCAGAGGCATGCACCTGCCCTGGCAAGACGGCTCCCAGGGAACACATACCAGGGAGAAGGCTTCTTTTGAAGCTGCGGAACAAAGACAGAATCATAGAATCACCAGGTTGGAAAGGACCCACTGGGTAATTGAGTCCAACCATTTCCATCAGTCACTATACCATGACGTCCCTCAGCATCTCATCCACCCGTCTTACAAACACCTCCAGGGAAGGTGACTCCACCACCTTCCTGGGCAGCCTGTTCCAGTGCCCAATGACCCTTTCTAGGATCGACTCGCTCTCACGCCAGCGACAAGAGATTTTATTTTCACACCGACTCTCTGCGGTCTGCACCGCACGGGGAAGAACGGCAGCAAAATAAACAGCGTTCGTGAATGCAGAAGCACGGAAAAGAGGGCTAGAAAAAAAATCTCTAGGCGCAAAAGGAGGGAGCAAACATCACATAGCCTTAAACTTGGCAGTAAGGCGACGCGGAGGAGGCTGCGGGGAGAATTACTGGGTTTATTCCTCGGCAGTCAAAGGCGGATTCAGCCGTGATATACGCAGAGTTTACTTCCACGCTCCCCCGGCAAAGGTGGGACGCGAACCAGGCGCCCGAGCCCGCCGGGCTCAGCCCCGGGACCGGAGCGCGGATCCCCGAACCGGGATCATAGAATCACAGGACAACCAGGCTGGAAGAGACCCGCCGGATCATCGAGTCCAACCATTCCTATCACACGCTAAACCATGTCCCTCAGGACCTCATCTACCCGTCCCTTAAACACCTCCAGGGAAGGTGACTCAACCACCTCCCTGGGCCCCGGCACCAGCCCCAGCCTCGGCACCGCATCCCGGCACCAGCCCCCGCACCGCGCTCCTAGCCGGCCCCCGCTTGCCCCGCACTCGCCACCGGCCCCCGCCCGCCTCACCGGCTCCCATCCGGACTCGCTCGGTGTCGGTCCCCGCCTGCTCCATCACAGAATCACCAGGTTGGAAGAGACCCGCCGGATCATCGAGTCCAACCATTCCTATCAAACACTAAACCACGGCCCTCAGGACCTCACCCACCCGTGCCTTAAACACCTCCAGGGAAGGTGGATCAGCCACCTCCCTGGGCAGCCTGTTCCAATGCCCAATGACCATTTCTGTGAAATTTTTTTTCCTGATGTCCGGCCCGAACCTCCCCTGGGGGAGCTTGAGGCCATTCCCTCTTGTCCTGTCCCCTGTCACTCGGGAGAAGAGCCCAGTTCCCTCCTCTCCACAACCTCCTTTCAGGTAGTTGTAGAGAGCACTGAGGTCTCCCCTCAGCCTCCTCTTCTCGGGGTTAAACAACCCCAGCTCTCTCAGTCGCTCCTAAATAAGACTTGTTCCCCTTCACCAGCTTCGTCGCTCCTCTCTGGATTCTCTCCAGAGCCTCAACACCCTTCTGGCGGCCAGGGGCCCGCAGCTGAACACGGGATCCGAGGTGCGCTCCGTCAGCCCCGACCCGACCCCGCTCGGTCCCTCTCCCTCCCGCCCCACCAGCCCCGCTCGGCGCTGTCTCACTCACCGGGCAGGGCAGGCGCGGGCAGCAGCAGGAGCAGCAGCGGCAGCGCCTCCGCCCCGACCCCGCGGCGGCCGCCGGACCCCATGGACGGCGCTGCGGTGGCTGCGCTGCTGCTGCCGCCGCCGCCGCCGCCGCCGCCGTCCCGGGCCGAGCAGGCGACGGGGGGCGGGCCGGAGCGCACCGGCGGCGGCGCGAGCGCGGGGCGGGACTCGCCGGCCGCGCCCCGGCCCTCCCCGAGCCCGGAGAGCACCCCGGCACCTCAGCATCTCCATCTCTCATCAAACCCTGCAGTCCTGGGGGCAATGGATGCGCCCCTGCACCCCAACATCTCACCCCAGGGCGAGAAGAGCTCCCCCTGCACCTCAGCATCTCCATCTCTCATCAAACCCTGCGCTCCTGGGGGCAATGGATGCGCCCCTGCACCCCAACATCCCACCCCAGGGCGAGGAGCACATCCCGGCACCCCGACACACCACCCGAGGGCAATCAGCGCACCCCTCTCATCCTGACATCCCCACCCAGGGGCAATGAGTGCACACCTCAGCCTCTCCATCCCACGTCAAGACCTGCACTCCCCGAGGCAATGAGCACGCCCCAGCACCCCAACATTCCACCCAGGGGCAAGGAGCACAACCCCTGCACCCTGACAGCCCCATCTTACATTGAAACCCTGTGCTCCCGGGGCAATGACTGCACCCACTGCACCCCAACATCTCACCGAGGGGCAATAAGCGCACCCCCTGCACTCCAGCATCTTACCCAGAGGTGATGAGTGCCCCTCCTGCACCCCAACACCCCACCCAAGGACAATAAGTGCACCCCCAGCACCCTAACATCCCCATCCCACATGAAACCTTGTGCACCCAGCAGTGATGAGGGCAGCCCCTGCATGCCAACAGCCTTATTCCACATTATCCCCTGTACCTGTGGCACTGGCGCTTGAGCACCTGCAGAGCACCCCAAACACAGATGGCCCAGATGCCAGTGCTTCCTGAGGCTACATAGAATACCTGTCTCCCCCCAGGCTGTGGGTGCCAGCAGCAAGTGTATTGGAACCCATTCTCTCCATTTGGAGGAGCCCATGAAACGGTCTCTCCAGCAGAGACAAGCCCATGAAGGTCCTGTGTGACCACATCCTGTCACAGCCCACAGACAGACACAACTCGGTCGCACCTTGCTTGCATTTCTTCAAAAATACAGTATTACAGTTTTTACCAATTAATTACATCCCACTGCGGTGCCTGAAGTCCCCGTCTTTAGGCCACAGCAGAACCCGCAACATCACACCACCACCCCTGGCCCCATCCCACCTCCTTTCCCAGCCAGGGATTTCTCACAGCTGTCTTTCCTTTGGCAGGTAGAAGTGGCCTATCCATTATCCACTGAAATTATCATTTCCTAAATGTTGCTTGACCTTTCAGGGTGCAAGCTAAAGCAGGCAGCATTCTTTTCCACCCCTCCCTCCCACCCCCCATTCGGCTGCCTTTTCTCTTTTGTTGTGTTCTGTGAGAAATACTGAGCTATTTCTAGTTGTAAGGGTGGTTTATACACATTAGTAAATCTTCAGAGTGAAACTTTCCCTCAGTCTTTGTCTTGGTTTCCTTAATGGTAGCTATAAATTACCACTTTCCTTTCTCAGTGGAGCATCAGGCTTCACTGCTTTTGAAACGATCAAAGTTATTCTCTTCTAAAAATCCAATGAGAAAAAACCTATTGTACCTCCTGGACAGATTCAGTCTTAGTCAAACTCATCTATAAATGTATAAAGCTGCTCATTAAACACTCCAAGGATTCTCCGCCCCAGACCATACCCCAAGACTCTTCTACCCACAAAAAGTAGTAAATGAATGAAGACTTTCTCGACAGTTTCAACGTTCTCATGAATAAACAACCATAAGTATAATGGGAATTCACACATATGTGCACCTCTCTTCCAGAGATATCAGCCAAAGTATCTACAAACAATTCTCCAAATGCACAGAGAAATCATCTCCTATCGAGGCACGTGACTACAACCAACCTCAAGGAAAAGTTGTTGCATTTCTCAGGCACTTTACAGTACAAGGTTGCAAGATTTGACTAAAGACATAATATCTATATCTGAAGGACTTGGGGGTGCTGGTAGATGACAAGCTCAGCATGAGCCAGTCAAGCGTACTTGCAGCCCAGAAAGTCAACCATATACCGGACTGCATCAAAACAAGTGTGACCCACAGGTTGAGGGAGGTAATTCTGCCCCTCGACTCTGCTCCCATGAGACCTCACCTGGAATGTTGTGTTCAGTTCTGGAGTCCTCAACACGAGAAAGAATCTGTTGGAGCAAGTGCAGAGGAGGCCACAAAAGTGATCAGATGGCTTGGAGAACCTCCTGTAAGAGGACAGACTGAGAAAGTTGAGGGTTTTCAGCCTAGAAAAGAGAAGGTTCTGGGGAGACCTTCCACTTGTTAAAGTGGACCTACAAGAAAGCTGGGATAGGGCTCTTTATCAGGGAATGCAGTGATAACACA
This sequence comes from Coccyzus lansbergi, assembly GCA_033558105.1. Classification (NCBI taxonomy): domain Eukaryota; kingdom Metazoa; phylum Chordata; class Aves; order Cuculiformes; family Coccyzidae; genus Coccyzus; species Coccyzus lansbergi. The sequence continues at coordinate 1,186,531 of JAUMJK010000157.1, forward strand.
AGGGGTAATGGTTTTAAGGTGAAAGAGGGAAGATTTAGACTAGACAACAGGAAGAAATTTTCTCCTATAAGGGTGGAGAGGCACTGGCACAGGTTACCCAGAGAAGTTGTGGATGTCCTGTCTCTGGAGGTGTTCAGGACTAGGTTGGGTAACGCATTGAGTAATGTGATCTAGTGGAAAGTGTCCCTGCCCAGCACATGGGGATTGGAACTGGATGAACTTTAAGGTCTCTTCCAATTCAAAGCATTCTATGATTCTATGGGTTTAAGAATATAGCAGGAAAACCCAGTAAGAGACACTGAGGAGAAGACGTGTATGCCCAAACAAATAAAGCTCTGAGACATATTTAAAGCAAAGCATCTTATTTACTTCTGTAAACTAAACCATAAAGTGACACATAAGTGCATTGGGCATGCCTGAGCTAGATCAAAAGTTCTCAACACAGCTTGGAAAACAAATAGGAACAATATTGAGCTTCTTACTTAATGAAGCCACCTCTTTATGCATAAATCTCAAAGTGCTTTGTGAAGGACCCTAGTTATTATCTAAAATATAACATCCATCCGTTTATGATAAAGAAAAACCAATACAACAGCTCTTTAAAGGCACAGACAGAAGCTCAGACCTCAACACAGACATCTTTCTGTGGCCTTCTTAACTATTTCTATTCATCTACAGAGTCAAATTGACAGACAGCTGCACTAGGCACCAAAATCATTGCTGGGTTAGAGAAGCTAGGAAAATTCTTAAGAGAACTTAAGCAAGAAATTAAGTAAAATGAAAGACAAACATCCCAGAGGCAGTTCAACAGATAGAGACCTCAAATAGCACTGTTTGGACTTTTTTCAGCAATAAAAATGACGTAAAATCACAAAGATTCATGGTGGAGAATAGCTACTGGTAAATATCTGCAAGAACTGTAGGCAAACAGGATATTTTCAGTCATCATGCATACTGATCCTAAAACCAAGAGCAAAGGTTTTGTTTCTCTGGATATACTACAGCATTTAACCTCAAATTAAACTTTCTCAGTATTGCATGGGCCAGAGCTCCCCTCAGTTACATTTCATAGATGCTTTGGGGAGAGAGAGGTTTGGCTGGTTTATGTTTGGAAAGGTCACACATCAGAGAACTTGAGTGCTTTTCCAATCACCAATGTATGTGCTACCTTACAACATTGCAAAAATTGATTCTCCCTGTCTAATCTCTTTGGACCACCAAGAGCACAACAGGGCTATGAACACTGTCTGCTGCTGCAAAGGAACTCCTGGACAGAGTAGATCCCCAATTCCCCGCTACCTTCCACTTTTCTTATCAATTCAATGTTGTCTCACCTTAAGAGATCAAGGTTAAGCTGCCAAAGCAGTTGGAGATGTAAAAACCGCTCATGAAATTCTGCACCTAACACCTGAGTAAAATACTTCTGTCTGAAAATCTGGAACAAAAACTGCTTTATACAGTATATTCCTTGTTAAATTTTAGTACTCAATGATAAGCAAACATTATTGGAAGACTTCTAGATTTGCATTTCGTTTGTACTCTGATGTGAGGAGTGGACTTGCTGGGTAGAACACCAGTGCACTGTATTGACCCAAAATTCAACACGATTGAGTAAGCATAGTAAGTCCTTGTGAAGAAGCTGAAAAACAAGCTGGGAGGGAGCTTCCAGAACAAAAAAGGGAAAGGGGTAGGTGGAGAAGAAAATACTTTCAAATATTTAATGATTCCAAAGCTTTGCACACACGATACGTATCAAGGCTATAGTTTTGACGCTTACTCATCTCCATATGTACACTGAGTTTTGAACAATTTTTTGTCTTGGAAATTAATAATTCAAGCTTTTGCACTTACAGTTTTCTATCTTAGTATCCAAGGCTTTTTCCAAACTACCTAATAGCTTGCTGAGTTCTACATAAAATAACACTTCCAACACTGGGGTTTGTCTGATCACAAGGAGTATAAAGACCCTCTCACGTAATTTATACTCCTTGTCTAAGTCATCTTACACCACTAGTAGAAAAACTTCCCTGAAACAAACATCAGATCCATCAGTGACATTTTAAATGCTGTAGGATCTTAAAATGCCACTGCTGCTGAAAAACAGTTCCTGTTTACAGCAGGACTGGATGCAATATGCCCTATTAATAAATATACATCTTTGAGCTCACAGGTTAAAAAAGGCCTTTTTTGCTATGTGAAATAACTTTTAGACAAAGATCTGCTTGGTGCAGCTGTAATGTTTGTACTTTATAAGAGCTTCCAAGTCACCACTACAATAAATCATGCACAAGCACATATGCTTGGACCAGTTATCGACATTCACTACCTAGCATTCAAACTCTCCTCACCAATAGATGTAAATAAGCATCACCTTCTGTAAAACTACCTCAGACCTGACATTTTGAACCCAGCAGCAGCATAACACACTGCTCACCAAGGCCTCTGTTCTTTTTGCTCCTTCCCTTTGCAGGAAGCCTGAAAGATTCAAAGCCACTTGCAATGAAGTTAATGTGTGTCTGAAGCCATGCTTACCTCACAACTTGATGCAGGCCTGCCCTACGTCCTTCCTCAAAGTGCGCTGCAGAGGAATTAAAAGCAGCAGGTCTAATAAGCCTAGAGAACTGAGACAATCTCAGTTTCCAAGAAAAGCAGGTTTGGCATCTCACACAAGGGTAGCACACCTGGTAGAAGGTACCACGTGCAACCCCCAAACCTGTCCAAGCTTAGGCCACCAACACCACATCATCAGAATACAGGGCAGGCTGAGTTTACCCTCTCAGCATGTCCTGCACCGAGCCCACAGGATGACATCAGCTGTCAGCAGAGCACAACCACTGCCAGGTGGTTCCCCCATGAGAAATCTTAACACTTACTATTTTGCTTTGCTTATAAAAACCCCCCACTACAGACCAAGGCGTGTGCTGGGGGAGAAACAAAGAGAGACGAATGAAGCAGAGATATCTCCAAATAATCATCAAAATCATTCCCTTCCAGGTTTTCCCTGATGGTACAAAAACATCAAAGATGACCTCATACTGTCTGACAGAGCAAACTCCACCACCTTCAGAACAGTCCTAACTCAAGTCTCTGTCCCTAGGCTGGAAAAAAATTCCTTCTGTATTTATCAGCTTCAGAAAAGAAATTTGCCAAAGCAGAAGTTAGCCACTGCTAACATGCAAGTCCGAATAAGCAATTCTCTCCAGCTATAGTTGACAAGAGTAGGAGGTGCCCTAAACCACAGAAAAAAAATGCACCTCAAGGATGAGCTCTTTTTTGCAGATTCTGGCAGAAACCATACAGCGAGGGGAAACTGGCATTCAGCCTGCTTACCTGTTCCTGTCATTGTACGCGAGGAAGAACAGCACAATCTGAGTGACTGAGGTTGGAAGGGACCTTTGGGGGTCATCTTGTCCAACCACCCTGCTCAAGAAAGGACGTTGTGCAGAGTGCAATTTTGATGAAGCAGAAGATGAAACCAAGTAAAATTGACTTTGTCTCCCTGCTCCTCATAAAACTGACACATAAAACTTTCAGGAAATAGGTTGCAGAAAAGTTACAAAAGCATAACCACAAATGAGCTGTGCTTACATTTGTTTAGTACTCCACTCAAATCTAAAACCTATATTTAACACAGATTTAGGCAGGCAGAACCAGTTTCAAGGTGAGGTAAGCAGTGCAATATTTAATGAACCAGGATGGTACAGGGCTCCACTACATCTGTACATACTTGAAATCATTTAAGAGGAGAGGGAAGGAATCATACTTTTGCCTCTGCGTCAGCACAACTCTTCCACCCAATAAATCCTCCTTTCAGACTATCTGTCAAGTTCGATCTTACCATGTGTACAGACGGGGGTTGGACATGAGTAGGAAATAGGCAATAATGCTTGGGCATGTGTGCACCACACTCTCAGAGACAGAAGACAGCACTATCTTCTCACTTAGCCTTGTATTTGAAGGATCAGATAGCTACGTTTTCAACAACTCCTGCTTTTCTGTATGGATCTTTTCACAAAGGGAAAGGTTGAGTACACGGTACATAGAGGAGAACAATCTTATTTTTTAGAACATAAAATCTGGAGATCTCCACCAAATTTGGTTATTAGGAAAAAAGCTAACATAAATGGAATTGTGTGTGTGCGCACTCACAGTTGCTTTCCAAAATCTGCATTAATTTCTTTGCCTTCCTGTTTGTCCCATTCCCTGATAACTGACTGGGCATCTCTTCCACTGATGGCAGTATGACCAACAATAACAGCTTGCAGGAAGGCTGCACTGGTGCTAGGAGGGAGGCAGGCATTTAGTCGAATAGATTGTATATACCAAACTGCAAAAAATCTCCTGAAATCAATCACTAAAGTGTCATACGTACCTGCAGTCAGGGGAAGATGATGATAGCCAAATTATAATTAAAGAGGCTTTTGAAAATAGCATATTAATGCTATTTCTCGTTAGAAGATAAATTTTATTGCAATTGAGCAAATAAGCTACGTCTGTAAAACTGTTCTGGATATCAAATTCACATTTAATGTCCAATGGATTGAAATACCACAGGAAAAATAAAAAAAGAAAACAGTACCTGGTTTTGTCATTATAATGTAAACTTCAAGGCCCACCCCTTAAAGAAAACCAAGCTAGTGATTTCCCCACATTGCAAAATACATCATTTATAAGGTACTGATGCTTTACCTCAGTGTAACAGCCAAAATCTAGGTATAAAATAAAGAGCTACAAAGATATTATGTATGTGTACAATATCTTCAAGTATTTTCATGTATCCTACAGTATCTTGCACTATGGACAAAAATCATTAGACAGTATACAGAAAAAGGATAACTGAATAGTTTCACTGCAGAAACCTTAACATATTCATGAATTCAAAACACATCAAAAAATATGGGTCATCCAGCTAGTAGGATCCATTTGAACAATGCCACTCATAATCTGACAGCATTAATCAAAGAAGCATAAATAACTGACAGTGATAGCCTGCTTTTTTTCCCCACTGGATCATGGACTATTTTTTATTCTTATATTTCTCTCTAATAACGTATGTGTGCTGTTAAAAAAAGCACCATTATTTCTTCCCATTAACTGTTACAAAACCCCCCAACAAACCAGCAAAGCCACATTAACCTGCATCTACTGAATCTGCTTCCTTATTTTAGAGAAGTAATAGGAAAAAGAGTAACAATTGCATTATTCTATGCTCATTTCTGAACAAAAAATTTCAAGTTTTAAAAGGAGATGAATTTTACAGTGCTCTAGTTAAAGCACAGAAGATGTTAACTACACCGTTTGTTCTTATGTAGTCAGCCAGTGACGCAGAACAGCATGGAAGGAGCACAGGCTGGATCCTAACATTATTCTGTCAGACTGATGTTAGCTACATTAATGAAAGAAGTAGGTTGTTTGTGGTAAACACTGAAGTGGTAGGGATTATGGCTGCTACCACAGATTTAACTGTTCTTAGATACGCCAGACAAATGTCCTACCAAAACCCTAACACAGGCTGCCACAGAGTTATATTTAATATCTGATTTCCTTGGTAGCCTCTGGAACTAAAAAAACCCAAGATTTTGTTTTTCTGCTACATTTCAGAGCCTTCTGCTGCTCTTCTGTGGAGTAAATCCTTCCAGACTCTTAAGTTCATACCAAAAAGTGCTTTGAAATTTCACATGACTGAGCACAGTCCCCACTATGAGAAGAGCAGGAAGCGTCTATCACCAAGGGGTCTTCCCTGTGAAAACAAAGTAACTGAGGAACTAGGAAGACGAACTTGGCAAGTGAGCCCAAGAGGCTGCTGCCACTAATGGTCAGCTTCATCCTCATGTGCTAGACAAAGAGTCCACCACTTGGGAACCAGCAAACCCCACCCTGTGTCCAATCCAGGCACTGGTAATTGTCATGAGGCCAAAAAGCTCCATACTGAAGCAAGCCACTAAGCCAATGGTATCGTGTCACACTAGGTGAACTTGTGTAAAGATTAAAAAAAAAAGAAAAATCCCTTAATTCAGGATTAATTACTTCATGCAACATAAAATTGATTCATATTTAATACTACAAGATATATGGGTTTAACAGAACCAACCAATCTGTTATGTTCAAAATAATAAATCCAACCCTCCTTTCTTACATAAGACAAATTCCCTGTAAAACACACAGGCCTAGTAAAGTCATCGTAAAAAACAGCTGTAAGCACTATTAAACTGAGGTTTTTTGCTATTATTAATACGTAAATAAGCAATCTGGGGGCCAACATATGAAGTTGAATACAATGTACATTTGTTTTATTTATGCCCTTCCAAAAATGGAAAAAACCCACAACAAAATCAAACCTGCACACACAAAACACTTCTGTGAAATGTTCTTGTAAGCTTCAGACTGTGAAAGAATTCACAAACAAACAGCATGAGGAGTGCTTGGACAATGTCTTTGCATCTTCCTAATGCTACTGAAAATCAAAAAAGAATCTTGCTCTGATAAGTAGTGATGAAGAAACTTCTCAGTTTAATAATGAAATAAATAGGACAAAAGTAAAAATAGTCAAAAATTTAATACATGTGCTATAATTATAAATTATGGAAATAAAACTATCACAAGATGTGACTAAGCTCTAGGTAAAGAAAAGGTGCTATAACATCATATGAACTGAAAAACTCAGACTCCGCTTCTCAAAAGAGAGACAATACTGAGATAAGTTTATACAGTGGAGACCTCTTAAATATATAGCCCTGAATTTCTGCACAGTAATTTGCGATGCTGAAAAATCAGCCTCTTCTTAAGTAATATATTCATTTCAAAGAGATTTTTATCGGAGCATTCATATGAACAGAGAAGCCTTTAGGTATTTTCCAAGTTACAGATCTCCGATAAATTAAACTTTCAAAATGTTCGTGTTTTATTGTAGAAATGGACTAAAACTTTCTCTAAAAACAAAAGCATCCCAAATGAAGCATCATACTGTGACAACAGGACCCAAGACATATTCATTCAAAAGGAAAAGAAAAAAAACCTTATTATCTACTGCCCTTTCAGAAACATTAAGAAATCCTTATATTTGTTAGTAAGGTACACCACTACTACATCTTGGGGGCATAGATATCATTATTTAGCCACTTAGCATTTGGGAAACTCACGTCCCTCTTTATTAGCGGTTACGAGCAGCAACAATATACCCAACTTCAAAAGGCTGGTTCAAGTGGAAATAGTTTTGTATTATGAAAAATTATTCCAGGTTTTTAATTTAAGCGGGCTGCACTGTAAATTCTAAACTGAAACATAATATAGCCAGTTTATCATAGAAGAAATTTTTTTTAAGACAAAATTACAAAACACAATGACAGGTTAAATAAATAAAAAACATCCGTTAAAAAACACACTCAATTTCTTCTGTGCATTTACGTACCAATATGAAAAATATTACTTTGATCTCTGCACATTTCACTGCTCAGTCTCCTGGATTTCACTAAAAATAATACTGACAACAAAATAAAGGAAAACATGATTTGTTGACAAATCAGTGCTTTGGAGCTATTTTTTAAAAAAAAAGCACACATCTGATTTGTAGTTCCCTCACAACAGAACATGATCCAATACGTTAAAAATCAAACGTTGGTAATAATGTTAATATATAAAATATTAGTTTAAAAACTATAGAACGACCTTCTCAGCAGAAATGGAGTGTATACATAGGGGTCTACGACATACAGCATATCTGAAGGCAAGTTCACAGAATGCTGAAAGGCTCACTGCACATTTTCTATGGCAAGGAAATACTGCAGCTTTAAAATAAGCTGCACAATACTCATCTCTATCTCTTTCACATGAAAGTGTGTAAAAAGCAAATCAGCAAATAAACTCTAAAATAGATTTATACCAAAATCCTCTTTTTTACATTGAGTTTACAGCTTCTATCTATTTGCCTGTACTATTTTTGGAGTTTCCTTCAAGAACAGTCAAAGTTGCATTTTAGGGCCAGGAACAAATTCACGATACAACGTACTGGCAGACAGAACTTTTGCATACTGACGATATTGACTCCTTGTTGCTTTTTTTTTTTTTTTAAAAAAAACCAGTTCTTCTGGTGCAAGGTCAAATATCGATTCCTTTGACAAGAGATGCCTCCAGCGTAATGTTGAACTCCTGCAAGGTTTGCAGCACTCGAATCAAAGAATTCACAAGAGTATGATCCTTGATCAGTGCTATGTCTTCATACATCTGTGCTGTGATCGGGCAGTCTGCAAGCAGGGCAATCCAGTGGTGCAAAAGGTGGTCTCTGGCAAAGCGGCAATTTGCAGTTTGGAAATAAAAATAAAGCTAAATTAATTTATCATGGTCAGTGACATGATTTTTATTCTTTGCCTTCTAAAAAGATCAACCATCTTCTCAGCATATTTGACTAAGGTTGGGTAGAGGGAGTAACTGTCTGTGGAACTTGTTTAAGTGGGGAACATCCTTAAAAGATACATTTCTAGGCTTTCTCCTCCTTGCATAAACAGATATGTTTCCCTCTTACACATCTCCTAAAATGAGCAGCTGAAGGGTGAGGAATCCACCCAGCCATTAACTGGAGAGGCCTTACTAATGGATGGGTTTCTATCTCTCCAACTTTCTTGCTGTACGAGAGGGAGGCTATTCACACCAGCCTACCACCTTGCTCTCAATTCAGCTGCTCAGCTCTTTGGGATACTCAGTTTGTACCTCATATTTTGCATACTTCACATGTCTAAGAACTCAGGGCATGATTCCCTTGATCCTTCTTTAGCTACACCCAAGAACTGCATAACGGTCAGACAGCACAATACAGCAGTTGTGGGGATTACTCATACACATCATGTTTATAATTTTATTAAAACAGTAACAACAATAATAATTAAATTTCTTTATACCTGGCTCCAAGACACACTAGCATCTGAAACTTGCCATCCTTCCCAATGTTTCTAGGAGTGTTGTTGATGGCTGTGACAAAGCGACAGAAATTCCTGGCCCTTGTCTGCCAGTTCTCTTCTGGGACCATTTCACTCTGCTCAAGGGTCTCATAGTATGTTTGTGCTTTTTCTTAAAAGAACAGTAGGAGATAATGAAGTTTCATCAGTGCATATAGCAGCCCTAAAATACCTGAAATATCATTCTCTTGTGTTTGAAATAAAATAATTAGGCACTATGACCTTGGATTTTAGATGGTTAAATTTAATACCAGCTCAGTACAATGCTTTCCCCATAAAGCATGCTTAAAAACCCATAGGGCTATCTGTTGTCCACACTAGACCACTGGCAAATCAGCAAGACTGCATCTTGGAGGGGACATTTAAAGTTGAAAAGCCTAGATTCAAAGCTCACACATGTATTTCCTGAAAGATTATATCTAGACATTGTTTTTTCCTGTTAGATTCAGTCCTGTTTCCCCCATATGTAATACTGGGATTCAGCTTTCTTCCTTGCAAACAGTGCTAAAGAGATTCTAGTATCTACAGAGTTTGGAGATGTTATAGTAAAATGATGATACATCATGAAGACATGCCAGTGAGACATCTCCAAGAAGCATATTGTTAGCACCAGTTGAGACACAATGTTAAAGCACATGGATGGATATATTTTGAAGACAGAAGCAGGCTCTCGTATGTTTTCCTCCCACTTACCTAAAAAGTCCCAAATAAAAACATTTTTGAAGAGTCTCGGTGATTTAAATCCATGCTGAAACACTTGCTCAAGAGCTGAAACAAGTCCACTTTCTCCACACAGCAATAGCGTCAGACTGCCTCTCTGCCAAGCACACACAGAAAGCACCCACACTTACTATTTCACATTGGAAGCCTGGGACACAAAAGCGTCTCACATTTCTAATACCAAAACCAGCTTTTAAATAAATAAATGCCCAAAGTGAGAGTCTACGGTCAAACAGTGGCTTCAGACAGGATGGCCTAGTTATTGCAAGGCCTGAGCATTCAAAGATTTTTTGACCTCTCCAAGAACAAGACTAAATTAAAGCACCCTCAGGGCCTCATCATTATCAAATGAAGCCACAAAAAGGCCAAGATAAACATGATAAGCACAATTTACCTATATCATCCACCATGTACAGTAAATTAAGAAAATATTTTCCTCTTTTACCAAGTATTAAAGATCACGTCCACTGTAGCAGGTGCCTCAGACTGTTTATTTATCAACAAAATCAACATTTAATGCATGTTTTAAACCTTGGAAAACCTCCAAATTCTTCTTTTTACATGATGGTAAATTCTGTTTTGCAACATGTGTGCATGATCACTGGAGATTATTATGTGTGATCATTAGGCAGAATTATATGTACATGAATTTGCAGTGCTATACGGAACTTAAAAAGGACAAGGGCAGAAGGAACTTATCTGTAAAAATGCTTACTAATAAGAGTTTAAGACAGGAATGCCACTACACAGACAACACAACTTCTCACCTCCTTCTCTGGCTTGTGGAAATGCTTGACAATACCATTGACAGCTTCGCCAATAGCTTCTTGTATCTGACCAGTATTTAACTCTGCAAAATAGAAAAATACATCCAGTCACTCTGCAACAGCTTCAGAAATTGTATCTGTATATAAGGTCTCTGCTCTTGCAAGACCCCACCTGGAGTACTGTGAAGTCAGACTGTGTTTATCTATTTGCCTTAAGCATTTTGTCGGAGGACTATCCACTTGTGGCAGCAGCTTGTCTGTGGCGCCACGGTTCAGCGGGGTCAGTGCAGGAGCAGGCACAGCTCTCCCTCGCTGGGGTGAAGTTGGGCCCCAGAGCTGGCTTTGGCAGGGGGAGGGATGCAGCCGTTGCTGCTGCCCCAGCTACACCCCCAACCTACTGGCTTCCGGAGCCCACTAAAAACACGGAGATAAAAGGACTAGGAGGGGAGAAGTCAGGGTCTCACCTCCATGCTGGCACTGACTCACACACTTCAATAGGAGCAGCTTGGACTACACAGCCTGGACCACATGTTCCTGAGATCATCTGCGGCCTTCGATGTGGTGATATTTTTCTCTCTCCCTCTCTCTCTCCCCCCCACTCCCCTATTACCTCAGGGTGTGCGTGTTGGATCAGATCCTAGAGACTTGGGTTGTTTTCGGGGATTCATTTCTGTAACTTTGGGTAGTTGCACCCCCCGGTGTCTTTGTTGTGCACCCCAGTATCTTGGTGTGTTTATGCTTGCTGGAGCCAGAAAAAAATACTGTTTTGATATTCACCCTGGGAGTGACCTTATTGGCCTCCGGATCGCCACACAGACAAACAAATACACTTTCCCCCTCATCAGGGCTGGACACGAGCGTGTGGCTCGTGGGTCTGGGTTGTGTCAAGTACTGTGTCCATTTATGGAATCCTCAGTATAAGAAGCATATGGAAGTGTTGGAATGAGCCCAGAGGAGGCTACTAAGATGATCAGAGGGCTGGAGCATCTCTTCTAAGAGGACAGGCTGACAGCTGGGGCCGTTCAGCCTGGAGAAGTGAAGGTTCCAGGAAGACCTTAAGTCTTATAGGCCTTAGAGTACCTGAAAGGGGGCTACGAGAAAGCTGGGGAGAGACCTTTTACAAGGGCAGTAGTGTAGGATGAGTGACATCCTGTAGTGGATCACTTTACTGTGAGGGTAACAGAGAACTGAAACAGGCTGCCCGGAGAGACTGTAGAGTCTTCTCTGGAGATATTCAAGGCCTGCCTGGATGCACTGCTGTGCAACCTACTCTAGGTGAACCTACTTTAGCAGGAGGAGTTGGACTGGTTTATATCCAACTCCTTCCATTCTGTGATTCTGTGTTTCAACACAGAATAACTTTTTACATATTAAGTGCATTTTCAGACCATGGTCTAAACCTAAGTAAAGGAGATGTGCTTAGATTAGGACAACCAAATCTGGGTATCCTGGAAATACTTCCTGTGATAGCTTCACTGTGACCCCAATCATGCTTGGGAGCAAAGCAACCACCTGATTTATCAGGAATAAGGCAACCCCAGATCAGCAATCTCAATAGAAAACTGACATCCATGAATAAAGACCACTGGCAAGCTTTTTGATTCATGAAAGATGGACAGAGACAGGACAGCAAATTCCTACCTTCCTCCATAGCATTCACTTCATAGATAAAAAACAAGAATACAGAAAATTCCACTAGGGCAGCTAAGCATTGGACCAGGAGTCCACAGACATCTTCCTTCCATCCTTAGAGACTTTCAAAAGTTGCTCAGGACTGTAACTCCAAAGTTAGCTGGACTTTAAGCAGCTAAGTAAGCAAGTCAGTAAGTTTGGGCTAAGAAGTTTCACAGGTCTTCTCCAAGCTACAGTTCTAAAATACAAGACAGCCTAAATATCTGTTTGCAAGCAGCTGTCCTCAGGCAATGACGCAGAACAGTACAAGACAAGACACCCCTTAGCACTCACTTGGCTTATTGTTTGGTGATATAGTGACAAATCTTCTGATCATGCTTGGCGACTGCTGCAAAGGAGGTGTTCGGCACTGCCGCTCATCAACCTCAGTGTGGGAAGTCAACAACTCTCCCACCAGGATCCTCTCTAAGCTGCCATCATCCATTCCCTTCCCAAGCCACCTTCCACAGGGAAACCTACAAACATAAAGGATATATTTGGATCGAGTTCTTCAACACAGATTCAACTCCCTGCCAAAGATTTTCAACAGCAAAAGCAAGAAACCCAAATTCTGCTACTACAGTTATTAGAAATACTTCACTCATCTAGCAACAAGTCTTGGTGGTTTTGGCTTTTGCCAGCAGAGGGAGCAAAAGTAAAGCAACGTCTCAGTTCCACTTTTGTGCTATATGTCATCCTAGATCTGCAAAGCTAACAGTGGCATATTTTGCCTGGTGTTCTATAAGTAGTACATGATTTAAAGGCTGCAGGGGAAAAGATGTAGAAGGGGAAGCTCCACTACACACTACAGATGGGTGGCGAAACACACCTATGCTTTCACTGAATATGTTGCATAGCAGGGCAGCTACAAAAAAACCCTCCAAACATACTTAAATGCCCAAACACCTATACATCCCTTGAAATTGGGATATTAAATCAGATGCTAAAAACCACATGTGCTCACTTTCTCACTATCAATTTCTATGAATCAAAGTTGATGTCAGTTTAATCAGGTTAACCACAAAACTGAACAGGACCTAAACCCAGAATCTTGCTTCTTCACTTAATTACAAACAAACTGCAACGGAGAACTGCATGGACTTACCTGCCTATTTGTCATCAACACAAGCCTGACAGTTTCTCTAAACAAAAAGCAGTGCATCAAACTATGTTGTATATAACACAAATGTAATTCTTACTGTAAATCTCGTTCCTTTACTTTCACTATGCAAACACACGTTTCCAATTTATAAGTCCTTGTTTTTCAGCTTGTGTCCAAAAGTCTCTCTGTAACATCTAGAGGGCTCAGCCTTATTATAATATACCACCCATATTTGTAAGCAGCAAGCTTTAAGTTGCTATTTCTTCCTTGGGCTCAAGGGAGACTATTTTTAAGGTGCGTGACAGTCAACTCATCTTCTCTACCAACGTGTTGAGGCTACGTGTGAGCATCTGCAAACTGAAAACTGTTTAATTTTGTAAAAATCATGACTTGTTTAATGCCAGAAGCCAAACGACCTTTTCTATACCTTCAGGTATCAGCAACTGTAAACACAGAGTCCTAGTAGATAAGACCTTTCTAATCAAACAAGCCCTACTATGCCAGCTCCCTGCACAAATTCTACTTACCCAAGATGAAATGTCAGGATGATACTTACTTGTAAGTATGCCCTGTTATTTCATTTCTGACCATAACATATTCTACTAGCCACTTGGCATACAGTCCTGAATTATCATGTCCTATTTGCACTGTGGTCAGTTTTCCCAGGTTCTGACACTGCAAATAAAACAAAGAGTTTATCAGAGTAAACTGGAAGAGAGTAGCATGCTGTAGGAGCAAACTAATAGAGAACATGCTCAGACAGGGAATCAAAAATGCGGTTCTCTTTCTCTAACTGCATAATTGATCCTGGACTTTTTAAGGGTAGGTTACTTAGGTTTTGTTAATTTACTTTGTTTTGTTTGATCAGCAGAGAGAACATCAGTTCTGTAATATTTCTCAATTAAATTTAACCCAATGCACACACGTACACACACGAAAATCGGAACGCAATAACTTAATTTCAAATAGAAGAGGATATGACACTTCCCACCATTACAGCACAAAGCTGTAATATAAAGACAGTTTTGTCCATCCTTGCACTAGAGATTTGTCAGTCATTTTGCTCTGTATGTTATTAAACAAAGATTAAGCTAGCTGTGTACAGGCACAGGAACTATTTGTGACTAACCACACAGACCAAAGACATGAAATGCATAGCAAGACAGTATAGCAAGAAGAAAATTTAAACCTAAACAAACAGAACGTCCAATGCATTTTTTTCTATCAAGGAATACAAACCTCAAAAGTCATTTCCAATATATTCCTGGGAATCTGCAGGACTCCTGTTTCACCCAGTTCTCCCGAGATACAGATCCAAGGATTGGCTGTAAACATTGAGCCACCAAGTTTCTTGCTAGGAACAATCAATATATGGTATGGTATCACTGCAAACACAAGAAGAAATAACAATTCAAAACCAAAGAAGGATAATTATGGAACATCTTTCATGAAGAGGGAAAAGTATGTCATAAAATACTGCATCGCCAAGAAATGCTAAAACAACATCAGAGGTGCTATTTAATCATACTAACACTTGCATCCTATGTGCTGATTGACAATCCAAAAGCATACAAATAGCAGTCATGAAGAAATGGAGCTTACAGCAAAAATGATGTCAAATGAAAAAAGAAGTATGGATGGAATAATGCCTTCATACATGTGTAATAATATTTCATTTACCAGCCTCAAAACATGTTACTAAGATGGTTACTTGTCTCCAGCTCAGTGACAAGGAAGTAAAGACAAAATATTCAGGTGTCCAAGACTACTTTGTAGCTCAGCATGCAACTCAATGCTCAACTCCTAACTGCCTGTTCTTCCTTGTGCAAGCACACATATTACACAACTAACACTAACTCCCATTCAAATACTAACCAAAGCCTTTGTTTGCAGAGTTTGCTTGCAGCCGCTTTCCCTACTATGGCTGAACAGATCAGTGAAAATACAATGCTGCAAGATTCTCTGTACCATGTTGCTCTCAGTTGCACTGTTAAAGACTTCTTGATTTTAGAAAGAACAAAACATTTTTCCCCTCTAACTAGCACCATGCACACACTCAGACTCCTTCTGGTCCTCTGGTTTACCAGTGACTAATTCAGCATAGCATCACCTTGAGTTACAGCGCTTTCTCTGACACAAGAGGCATGTGCTCCACAGGAAAAGCATGTGCTCTTCAGTCACCTGGCATCTCATGGACAGCCCCCTATAATCAAACTTTCATAACAAAATCTAATTATCTGAATGGTCATTGTGTTTCTTTGTGATCTGCCGTTCTTTAACAGTGCATAAATGGATTACAGTTAGCGCTTCTTTGCTGAGGTGTTTAATACAATTCTCCCTCAACATCTCAGCTGTCAGTGCCCTCAAGAAAGCATTTGGTGGCTGGATTTTCTTTAAAGTCTGATGCTCACAGCATTTAAGAATGAAGTAAGATGCTTCCCTTATTATTTTCCATGCTGACAGTCTTAAAGTAAGCGACAATTTAACTGCATCCAGCAGACCAGATTTTAGCATTGTCCAGAATTTGCCCGCAAGATCCAAAACTATTTTGCTTAGACATCTGTTCGCTTTGCCTTTCATATACACAAGTACGGACCACAATGTACCATCAAGAGTAGCTCCAACAGGGGGCCAGAGGGGTCCCATCACACAAGCCCTGCTAAAGTCTTTCCTTATTCTGCCTTACTAATGAGGTCCTGTGGCAGCAGGCACACAAATGCAGGAGAACTCTGTAATACATTTAAGCATCAGCAACAACAGGTTAAAGTTTCTCTAGGGCATCTTTTTTTTTTTTTTTTTTAAATGGTGGGGTGGAAGTATTTCCATGTGTTGCAGCGTTTGAATGTAGCCCTCAATAGCTGTTCCATTGTTATCCCAAACTCAGAGACAGGCATGCAGCAAAGGAGGCTGAGCACAAGAAGGGGAAAGTTATTTTGTTTTCTTTTTAATTTTTAGCACATGTTAAATTAACATTTTTAACTTAATAACTAGCAATCCATATCGTTTTTGTTTATCATGATGAAAACAAGCCTACCACAAAATTTTCTGTTGAGAACTCTTCCCCAATTGAAATGACAAAAGCTGCTCATGATTCTACCCATTTAGAAACAGAAGCCTCCAAAGACAGAGAGACGCTACAACCGACCAGGAAGGATCAAAGAAACAGTGATACAGCATGCACAGATGGATACCAGGAAGGGAGCAGAACAGTTACATGAAGGCCTTTTGCTCAGAGCTGTTTAGAAATTTGGACAGAGACTCAACCAAATCTGGATATCAGAGTTCCAGTGAAAGCAAATACTTACAGATTGTTGTGAAAACATTGGTAAAGCAAAAGTAATCAACAGCATTGAATGACAGGAGATGATATAAAAATTGTTCTTTCTCATCATCACAGCGAAGGAATGCATAACGCTTGTAGAGTTTTCTGACAAAGCAAAACAAATAATCTGTCATAGTAACAAGATGCTTTCAGTGAAACGTTTTCTATTTCGCATATTTATTAGGTAGAATGAAGAATATACAAGCGATTACAAATGACAAGTGATACTGGTAGAGCCAACAGTATTTAATGTGCCAAGATATGTTGACAGTGCAAGTCTGAAGTGTCCCAAGTGCACCAGTCCAATACTTCAGACTATTTTCCACTCCTTAAAACCAAGTTCTGATGTGGTCTAAGGGTCTCCTCCTACCCAAAAACTCCCCTAAAGACGGGAAAAGGATTTTTGTACTTTCTTGAAAAACTTCTCTGACTTCTTATGGCTACACAAAATGACAGAACTGAAGTAAAGAGAGTCCTCACCAGTTAGCTCCGAGCAGATGCTGCCATTGGAGAGACATCCAGCACATAAGACAGTTAACATGACTGTTTTCAAAGGACACTAGGGCAAACACTGGTGCTGTCAGCTTATATTACTTTATAGGTGATAACCCAGAGCCTACAACACCTTAAGCTAGGGAATAGCTTCAGTGTTGACAGTACTCAGCTCCTGACATAACCAAAATCATAAGCATGCAAAAAGAGGCCTGAAGTCCCACTGTTCTTTTTAATGGGTCACAAACTCTTTGCTAGGACTACAACTCCACAAAGAATTGCAACTTCTTTGAAGTGGAAATATCAAAAGATGTAGCTCAGTAACCCTCTCTTACTACTGGAGACACTAAGTACCACACAGAAGAATGCACAGTAAATGGAAACAATCTTATATACTTACTGAAATTACTCAAACACACTAGGGAATTTAACACCATCAGCCTTGCACAACTGAGAAACCTTGAAAAGAACTGACAACTTCAGCCTTTTCAGGTGCAAATTTTGACTGGAAAATACTCTTTAAAACTAATCACTTGTACACAGCAATGACCATTACTTCTGTTAATTAAGCAACCAATAAATAATGCCAGTGTTGGTAAATAATCATAAAGAGCTTGCCAAGATGCATCAAAATCCAGCTGATGCTAAAGGAATATTCGAAACATCACAAATGCATGAATTAGGTAATAAAAAAGCTGACACAGCCAACAATAGGTTGCTCCTGCCAGGTGGGCAGCTTGACAATTCCCCTCAAATTCAGATATCAATTATAAAAAAGAGTTAGCAAGGGACACACAAGCCAGAAACTTGCAAAACATCAATGATCATTAATACATACACATTCATACCTACATAAACATAACACTAGAGATCGACAGGAAATGATCAATGGAAATAAAAGGCACTGAGCCTTCAATCTACATAAGCTGCCTGTGGCCACGAGAGTAACAAACCCACATGGCTGACTGTGTCCATGTTTCACTTGAACAGTCTGAACCACATGTTTAGACAGCCTGCCCCTAAGGGTTTGGGCTGTCCTGCCTTTTCAAAGTGTAAGATTTCTCAGTTTGCTTGTGCACATAAAGGTCTTGGGAGTGAAGCTGTATGATTTCCTTCTGTTCCCTAACTCTTGTCTCTCTACAAACTAGAAAGAAAGCAAACGCGTCTCAATGTTCTTTTATTTTTTAGGAAATGCCAAGCGAAGAAAATGGGTTAATTAAAATGACTAAAAGTCACTTCAGAAAAGAACACCACAATCATATTAACTGCACAATGACATAAGTTAGACAACTACTTTTAGTACCTCACTGAACTTGGCACCACATCCTCTAAAAACAACAAATGGAGCACACTTTAAATCCATACTGCCTAGAACAACTTTCTTTAAGTGCTGGAGATTAGGAGGAGGTTTTTCACACAGAGGGTCACTGGGCATTGGAATAGGCTGCCCCCAGGGAGGTGGTTTTTTCACCTTCCCTGGAGGTGTTTAAGGCACAGGTGGATGAGGTATTGAGGGACTTGGTTTAGTGTTAGTGGATAGGAATGGTTGGACTAGAAGATCCGATGTGTCCCTTCCAACCTGGTTGTTCTGTGATTCTGTGATCTAAATATGCAGCACAAAGCACACGAGCTTACAAAGGAATTAAGTTATTCCAATGCAAGCTGATTCTTTGCTCATCACTTAATTTTAAACATAGTTTTGCTGTTGTCTCACTCTGTTCTAGACAATCAAAATCTGCCCAATAGGTGAACACTGCACAGATTTGCATACAGGGTCCTAAACTGCAATTGCTAAAACATACAAACAATCCAAGGAAAACAAAATATCCCTCAGTTAAAGAAAGAGGGCTAAGATAAAAAGCTTGACTAAGCAAAGAATTAGCTTCTGGATTTATGCCCCATTTAATCTCTAGTAATTTTTGAACATTCACCTGAAAGTTGCAGATGGTCATACGCTGACAGAACTGATTCTGTACCTGAAGAACCACAGCACTGAATCATAATTTCCAAACAGCTCATATACTGATACAGAGACACACTTGGAAGGCTAGTATGTGCTATTCCTTTTGCATGCTGCTGAGTAGATAGAAGAGGCCCTTCTGGGGTTTTGAGGTCAAACAACTAAACACTCTTAATTTTTAAAAGCTTCGCCCAAGATAAACCATCTTACTTGGTGAGTTCATGATCTGACAGCAGCTGTTTTAGATGCCTAGAGAGCAACTTCTTTTCCATAGAGAGACGAACCCAGGCTCTGGCCTTGCCAACATCTGTTTTGATCTCACAAATGTTCTGGATATGCCTGAAAAGAAAAAAAGAAAAACAAAAGGCACTGCCCAGAATTCACAAAGCATGACAGTTCTTTTAAACCAAACCACACTGAAGAAAATTTTGCCAAGAACGCAAAAAAACAGCCAAACTACTAGAATGAGAGGTATGAACACCTTAATATTCAGCAGTATATAAATTCCTTCCATATCTAGCTGAAAAAGAATAAGAGCCTGAAAAGGAAATATCTGCAATGCAGTGCCCTGTTTACAAAATTCTAAACCAGGCCCACTGCCTCACAAGATTTAAGAATCATTCTGGACCTTATCACTGCAATATTTATGGCTGAGTGCTTCTGAAAATTAAATACTCTCTTTGCATGCTCAGTAGTAGTTTTCCTTGCATACAAGACACAAGGGATGTATTTTGAAAGGACAAGGATGTCCCTTGAAAATCCTGAATTCACTCCTCCCCACTATAAAAACGAGATGTTGGTAACACAAAAGGAGGAAAGAATAATCCCTTCAAAATTAATTTAGAAGTTCTGTGTATTGTTTTCTGATATACTGAAAAGAGAGCATTGAGCAAAAGATACAGTTTTATTCACATTACAGTACTCAATTCAATCTTTAGATCAAACAAGTTCTTTAAACTGCTTTCTTCACTAAAAAGCAAGAATGAGCTCAGATCTACGCAACCAACTTGGCAATGACTGGGAAAATACACACGCTACACCCATATCTCTTCAGAAATAAAACAATACAGAACATTTACACAAAAAACTGTGTCAGGGTATTTATGTAAGTTAGTAGTTGTGACAACACAAAAGCTGCTCAGTATGAAACATTTTTGTAAAGGTCAAGGAAAAGGTTGCATTATATACACTTTGAAACAGTTCAGTAGGTTCCTTCCTCACATTCCTCTCCTGATACACGAAACACAGACTTTTCTCTCTGTACACAGAAAGAACTATGCAAGCCTCATGGGTTTTCTGTGTTGGCTTTAACAGTTTAAACTCACCTCATATCCTGGATAAGAGAGATTCTAAGAGGTGACATGACTGGACTGGTATCAGATTTTCTCCTTTCTGAATCAAGAAGTATTCCTAGATTCATTAGAACAGAATTTCTTGTTAGTAGAAATCTACTGTGAGATTTTAAAATCAATATAAAGGGAAGGTGGATTAACACCAACTTGCATTTTCCTGTTATTGGTGACTCAC
This sequence comes from Coccyzus lansbergi, assembly GCA_033558105.1. Taxonomy (NCBI): domain Eukaryota; kingdom Metazoa; phylum Chordata; class Aves; order Cuculiformes; family Coccyzidae; genus Coccyzus; species Coccyzus lansbergi. Next base: position 1,207,040 of record JAUMJK010000157.1, read on the forward strand.
TGCTTTGAGAAGATATTGTGGCATATTTACTCTTCAAATGACAGGAAAATCTAATATGCTACACAGATGGTTATGCAGATCAGCACACTCTGAGCTAAAATTAGTACAACATCAAATGGCTTCAGATATACACTAATCAAGTATTATTTTCTAAAGACTACCCTATTTTCTTCCTCTGTAGTAAAACTGACTGGCACTGTTGACACCAGAAAACAGTATTCAATGTGTTTTTACTGAGTACACCACACATCACATGCTTGACTAATCAATCACTTCGCACACTCCCGTAACACCACTACATCATAAAATACAATATTTTGGGGTTTTTAAAGCAACTTAAATAATTATTATTACTCTTATCTCTTGAATTGTACACTGGAATCAAGTTGTTTATTAAATACAGTCCCTGCCTTCAATCACAAGTTTGAAAGCATAAAACTGATTGTAACTTCAGCCTGGTATATGAAACTACTATGGATGAAGTGACACTCAGAAGAACTTAATACTTTACAGAGCTGTGGGTTTAATTGCTTACATTACCTTGCACAGCTCTTTACCTACAGCAACTTTAAAAATAAAACTAAGAACTAAAATAAGTCACCCATTGCCCCCCTCAAATTCACTGTTCTCTCCAAAGTTTTAACCTATGTCCCCATCTGACACAAGTGTTTAAAAAAACATATTATTAACCTTAGAAACAGAGTAGTAGTGGATCTTGCATATAATATTACTTTTACTGCAATACTTGGCAAAACACAAATTAAAATACATTTCTTCAGTGGGTTTTGTATTTTTTAAAATATCTTTCTTATCAAACAATAAGCTTACAAACCATTTTTTTCAAGCGAAAACGTAAAACTTCAGGATGTAGAGCGCAACTTTATATGCTTATACTTGTTTTCCAACCGCACCAATAACATAATATGCATTGCCAGTCACACAGTGACTGTGTTTCATAAGGAGGATGGTGTATCGGAGCGATCAGTCCTAAAGCCTTTCTTTGAAACATCAGATATTTCAGGTATCCGACTACTGCAGTACTCAGATACCAGACCCAAACAAGTGTGCCCAACAGAAACAAGTTTATTTTTCACAAAATACATGGAAACAATGCACCAGGCCCATATTAATTCTGCAGCAAATAGAATATTTGACTTGGTTATATTGAGTGAAAGATATTTCCAAGAAAACAATCTCTGCACAGTGCAAATCAGCAGGCAGCTCTTACTCACAGTTTTTTTATGATAATCTTCCAGTGAAAGCAAATCTTACCTGAGGTACTGAAGCTGCCTGATGCAGCTTTTCTCTGTCGATTTTCTAGGTAGTGTAACAGATGAGACCACAAAGCAGATTTTCCCTAAAATTTTTAAAAAATGCTAGTTAAAGATATCATTATCAGATTAATTTAAAAAAAAAAAAAGTTTAAATCCTCATTGAAAGTATCAACCATACCAAAACTTGCTTTAAGTATGTTTCTCCCTATAAAGTCATTGGTAAAAACCAAAATGAGACAAGTTGTAGGTGCTAATGAGCTGTAAGGAGGCTGAGAAAGAAAAGCAAGAGTCAAACTACTGGGATCTAATGATTCTGCCAGCAGGGAAAAGTCAATTGAACTTCCATTTCTTGTAGCTTATTAATGCAACAAGAAAACATTTCAAGCCTTGAAAATCACTATGTGCAAGCAGAGTGGTAAGTCTGAGACTGTAACCTGCACAATATGTCTTTTCCTACCTGCCTCTCCAGTAGTGAAATGACAAGCAATACAGAGTCAACCTGAGTAAATCACCTTAGACCCAAACGAAGTCTTGCTCCTTTCAGGGTAATTTAGGGCTGTAAGGGTACGCTGTCAACATTCATAACTTGAAAAGGTCTCCCCTCAATTTCATCGAGCAAAGGACTTGGATACTCAAACAAAACATGAAAAAAAACCCCAAAACACAAGTAGGACAATGAAAGTTTATCAGCAAGAATACTACAGCTCCACATGTCATAAAACCAAGTTAAAAGTTAAAATTTGGGATGTGGTATTTAGGCCAAGATAAATCTGTCAAATTACATCAAAAGGTGCACCTTGCTAGTTATGTTGCTTTCTTAAACCTCTGGTGGCTTCCAGCTGAGTGTGAGGAAATCTTTTGCTGGCAAACTAAAAACATTCTTAGATTCATACTGAAAAACTCTACATGACAAATAAAAACCTTGTAAAGCCACAAAAAGGCAGCAGTAATTGAACAACGGCTTTTCAGCGCATTAACTGGAATTACTTACAGAGGAAATGAGCATTATTTATTATCTTCCTAAATTATTACATTAGCTTGAAATAGTTAAAGATTTGGCAATTCTGCATTTCAGAATAGCAGTCGTTATAAAGCCATATTTTTATTTACAACTTTGTGATGAAAGAAACTATGACTCTAAAGCTAGAATTGCCAATTCAGCACTATCAATGTCATCTCAAATAATTTAAGTGCCTTCCTGGAGCTGCAGTAATTATGATTCAACTCTGAAGCATCTTTTTTTTTTAAAAAAACAAAAAAAAAAAAGTATCTTTAAAAGTCTCTAAACATTTGGATCCTACAGCTCACTACAGCTGACATGAGAAATTAACAACCATGAGGGACTGTTACAGAAGTGGCACCTCTCCAGAAGTTAAAGCCTAGAGTGTCCGTAACATCTGCATTGAGAGAAATCTATTGAAAACATATATTCAGTGGAGAAGCTATAAACAAAAAAAAAAAAAATCCAGAGAAGCTCAATGCCTCCTATGTGTACCTGACAGATCCAACACAGAAAGCCAAAATAACAAGTCTTCATAAAAACATAAAAAGAGAGAATGAAAAATATCAATCACGGAACAGTCAGATCCCAACTGACATTTCCCTCAATAAACACATAAATGCACACAGTCTTGTGTTCAGCAACTAGTTGCCACAGCAAGGAGAACTGCAACTAATCACACAAAGCAGCAAAGCATCCTGCAGCAAATAGTTGTTAACAATCATGATGGATGCAAGAATTCATGCAGTATTTATTTGCCCACTTTCTATAACATCATGTTACTCTCCTTTGTCTTCACCAAATAGCAATGACGATGCAAGCTCTGTCTATAAGGGAAAGGGAGCCAGTCTAAGGGAAGCAGTGAGGCAGCAAGGGCAAAGGAACATCAAGGCCTTCCAAAAGCACACGCTACATTAGACCCTACATCTGACAACTCCCCTGCATTGGTCTGGGGAAAGGAAGATGAGGATTCACTTTGCACATAGAAGAAATCAGCAGGTAGCTAACATAGGACTATCAAGGTTCATCAGCAGGGAAGAGATAAAAGCAGGGACTGGTGAAAGGAAAGTCATCCTCATTACTATGGTCAATTGAGAAAGAAGAGTCTGCCTTGGCACATTATTGAAAAATAAAATCAATGTATAAACCAGCAGGATTTTGCATATTTAATAAAGGCCAGAGCACACAGAGACCTGATGGTATCTTTTTTACTCTGTTTGTTTAAACTGTGAATCATAATACAAGATGCGCTGCGCTTCCTCCATCAGGCCTCTATTATATTCCACCACTCTTATTTATTCCACCATTCAGCACTGTTTGCCAACATCTGCAATCAATCCAAAGCATTAACCTTATGTAGGGTTGGCCGTCTGGTGGTCTGAAAGGCCCAAATCTGAGTTGAAGCAGAGTATACTGATGCTCTGTCTTCTAAGATGAAAGCAGTACCGCTTCTATCCTAAGTGATATACAAGAGGGAAGGGAGAGAATCACATGATAAATCTTCACATAAGAGAACTGCTAGATAGTTTGAAGGAGAGCAGATTTAAACACTGGTGCTTGGGTGCTGGGAACAGAGATACTGAATTACAGTTGTCTGGATTACGTATATTTATTCAGCACATTCTCCTAAAAAAAAAGTTATAATCTGTCCTTGCTATATCTACGCACAAAGGAGGAGATAAAAATTAAGAACATTCAAACCCCATCTAGTCCCACTAGTGATTCCAAAATGAAGAGGACGATAATTATTAATGTTGTAAGAAGATAACCACTGCTAACCAAAGTTCCTGTAAACATCATGTAACTATCCCTATATCATTCAGGAAGAACAAAATAAGCAAGGGGTTTACTCTTAAAAGCTAAATTATCCTTTATGAAAATAAATTTCCCATGCCATATCCCACTGACAGCACCTTTAGCATATGCTGCCTTATTGCCTGTGCAACTTCAGTTACGGAAGCATTAAGAACACAGAAATAGTTTTATTTACTATTCCATTAAAAAAAACCCACCAAAACCCACAAACCAAATCAAAGAAACCAACAAAGAAACAACACAGGTTAAACTAAAAGAAAATCTTCCAAGAAATAATCTGTGGAACACAACTACATGTGCACTCACACACATCCCAAAGCAAAAAGTGGAGTCAGACAAGGGTGCAGTAACTGACATGAAAAAAGGCTGGGGAGGGACAGAAGTATTCCAACGCAACCACATCCACATAAAAGGAAAGCAGAGGACAGAAGAGCATCACATGACTTTAGGAGAGTGTGCTCTGTGATATACAGGAATATTTGCTACTCACCTGTTTGACCTGCAGACCGTGGCTCCATATCCTTTCTAAGAGGTCACAGAGACTGGCTATCAGGGTATTTTCTTCTACACCTGTGATATTCACTTCACCATGACCTAGCTCCACAGCTTCTCGACCCATTTTTTCAACCAACATCCTCTTGGTCTCAAAAAAGAAAAAGCAAAAGACAGTTCTTTCTGCAGGAACTCCCAAGACCACTTACTCTTTCTAACAAACCAACAAGCACATGATAGCAAAGATATGGCAGAATAACTGGATGTATGTAGTATTTTTGAAGCTAGTACAAGACTGCATTTCTCTTATTCCTGTTTTCCAAGCTACAGCAAAACCAACATTCTTCACTTTACAGCCTCTTCCCTCTATCTAACAAGGGGCTTGCAGATGGGTAGCCAAGTCTCCACAGAATGACCCTACCAAAGGTAACAGCAGGCCACGTATTGATAAAGCTAAACACCAAACGGCAGGGCCCTTCAAGGCAGGCTTGGGTGTTTCTGAGAGCTGGACTAGGAACAGTGTGCTATGTCCCCTTCCTTCCAGGGAAAGTGAATGTGCTTCCATGTAGCAGGGAAGAAATTCATTCCTTGGAGAATCTGTTCTCTTAGAAGGTTCTTTGCATTTAAACCAAACCCATTCTGGAATATATCTCCTTGAGTTTCCCTGATAAGCCACCTACTCCTGAATCATGCACAATTTCATACTGGTCTATGAAGCTCCCAAAAACTCTTGAAGTACATTCTCCCAGTCACAATATATTCATCATATTTTTTTTTCCCTCCAGGTAACTATGACTATGGAATAGCTTCTGCTCATCTTTTACACATTTTTTTGATCTTTATTGCTATTCTAGCCTAGCTCTCAAGTGAGTAGTACTCCCTTAGGCACCTATGCACAGTCTTGGTTGTCTAAGTTTGTCTCTAGCTTCTCCTCCTCACTTCCCCTGGCAATTTCTCTCTCTGCTAACAGCAGGTTCACTACATTCCCCAGAGCTGCATTCCCACAGTGACAGAGCCAAGTCTACCCCCAAGGATTTTGACTATCATACGCCTCTATTAAGTGAAGGGGATTATTTGGACAGTTTCATAGACACAGAAAACTGAAGGGAAATCAGAAATAGATGCATGTATTAAACACAGTTTTACAAAAAGTTATATACAATTGCTCCACTGACTTAAGGCAAAAATGAGTCTATTTGACAATTACCCTCTTTACTGTGTTAGTATAAACATTAACATTTACTTCAGATTAATATATTGTCAAGTACATGCATGTCTACAAACTAATGCCAAATTTCTTCATTAAGTGCTTGAAAACTTATGTTTCAGAATTTTGTTAACCCACTTCCTTTAGGTATAAGAAAAGCTCCTGCATTTTTACCACAACCTCCTCTTTTGGAGTATTCATTCTTTTTGAAATAGTATGCTGTCATTAACTGAAATAAGCTATAATAGACATAGGCAGCGGGATGATAAAGACCCCTCAGAATATTCAATCCCTTTCTCTCACGTCACATTCTCTATCATAAATCTGTTTGATAAAGTTTCTACTCCTTGCCAAATTTCTAAATATGTTCTCTCTTCATTAATTTCTCACTATCATGCAAAAATCTTTACATGGATAAAGCAGAAACAGATGATGGAAGTCAGAGAGTGGAGGAGGGTGTCAAATATATTGTTCAAGCAATGGTCCATTAAGGATGGATATGAGGCACAAAAGAACAGAAATATTCTCTATATTACCTTATTCCGACATTCCTTCAACAAGCCTTCTACAAACTTCCAGTTTGTTTGTGCAATTACTGATGGAGAGAGGTTAGACAGTTTGGGCTGCCGGATAGTGCTGCCCAGATTCCTGGCTTCTTGAATATACTTCTGTATCAGGGTAGAAAATTGACAAATACATACAAGAGTGCAAGTGAGACTACTTTGCCAAGTGAAAAGAATAAATTTATCTTTATAACCCACCCCATGTAATGATGAGGAAAGGGTCCTTTTAACATCCAGTATTAAATTTGTCTGAGACATTTAAGGCTACATCATTGGAGATCAACCCCCCACGTACATCTACCTAATATTAGAACACACATTGTGGAATAACAAAAACACAATATAACCTGCTAAGGTTATTTAGACGAATACAGTTTCAATTACTCCCTCTACCATTGAGAATTGTCATTATTTTTTCAAATAAAATGAAAGTTAGTAATAATTACCCAGACCAAGACTATTCAAATGCTAGACTGGTCTACGTGGGGACTACAAGAAAACCTTGCTTGGAGCTTGAGATCTGTGCTATGTCCTGTATTCCTGCAAATCTCTCATTTCTCACCCACCCTCCCAGTATTTCAAGAAGCAGTTGCAAAATGGTACTAACAGCTTTAAGTTGCAAACCATCTGTATTTATGAGCAAAACAATTTCCTGAGCTCACTATATTTGAAAGAGCTTTTCTGCTCCCGTTACTGCCATCAAGGAGTTGCCGTTGCTTTCACCTCAGAGACAAAAACAATTTCATAAATGTTTTGAAAGACAGATGATCACAGATTGGTTTGGATACAGCTAATTGAATAAGTGATAAAGTCCTGTACAGGTACTGACAGAATACTCACAATCAGTAAATATTTCTGACTAATAGGCAACTTCTCTAACTTAAACTGAAATAGTGACTAACTGAAAAGTTATTGAAGAGACAGACCACATGTTGTGGTCTTTGCAAATAGGGAAAACCACACCTCCATCAGCTTTGTACTAAAGAGTTATGACATACACATTTAATTATGCAACTTTATCCAAAACTAGTACAGTCATATTGTACATTGGACATACCAGATAATGCTCTGACACAGATTTTATAGAGGGCATGAAGGGCCAATCATGCTGGTCCCAGTCTAAACATAACTGCAACTGAAGCTCTGACATGGAAAAGTCCAGGTGCTGGCACGACAAGTTGGTAGCAAAAAGCCAAGCAGACCAAGTAAAGCCAAAGTGGTTAGCACATATGAAGTAATAAAAGCAAGCATGCAAAACAGAAAAGGAAAAGAGTGAAGACATAATGCAATACATATCTCTCAAGCATTAAACATAAAAACAAATCCAAAAGTAATGAAGTTGAAAGGAAAAAAGAAAAGATGGTGTTTCATCATTAGACTGATGTAAACTCTGCCCTCCACTGGGCACAAATATTTGCAAGCTAAAAGCCACTTAGTCCCAACCCAACAGACTTTTGTTGGCTGCACCAAAACTTCAATTTGCCTAAAATTCACAAGTCTACTTTGAAGCCACTGGCTGCTGCTCAGCTTGATCCCCACTGTCCATCTCAGAAGGGCTCCCTCCCCATTCTTTCTGATTTAATAGGAAACTCTGGTTCACCCGAGAGAGGGGGACAATGTCCGATCAGTATAAAGTCATTAACAAGGTACAGCATAAAACTCTTAACACACCAGTACAGATTAACCTGGCACTTCGTATTCTCACCTGAGTATGTGTTCATAATTTTTATTTCACAGAAATTACTTGAGTTGAAAAATAAACCACAAACCCAGATATCAGAGGCAAATTTTTGCCTTTGTAATTACCTAACTGAAATTTCAGAGGCCTACATGCGCTAATCATTGTAATTCTTAAAAGCAATAATGAGGTTACAAATCAAGTACTCTTCACTTCTGTTACATGTAAGAAATACTGTCAAGTTATCAGAGCATTTGGAACACGTCAAAGCCAAAAACTACTCATAGCTTTTTTTTTATTATGCAGACATTCTCCTACTATGTGACTCTAGGTGATACCGATGACGTTATACTTCAACAAAAATTTAAGAAGCCAATGAAAAACATCTGGAAATGAGTACATTGGGACAGTAATTAAACTCATCACTACCATAAAAGAATCACCTGGACAAAGATATTTGATTCTGACATTATCCTAGCAGACACAAAACTACTTCAAAATTCCAAACAAAGCTTTTCTGAAGATGTTTAACAAGGCAAGAGAATAATGTCCTCAACGAATAACACTCACTGAAACAGAAATAAAAAGCTCTGAGGGTACTAAACAAAAAACTTAATTCTGATATTTTAAAGCAAGATTATACTTGGAATTACCCATAAGTCAACACTCAGTCTAACAGTTTGCAGTCTATCATATGAATCCAAAAGTGTACTTGAATTAGTTCGCATCACCCAGATCTTTCAAAATCCCTTCACCACAAATAATAACTGTGTCAGCTGTAGAAGCACTAGTGAAAGAAGTAACCAGTTCAGAATCTGTGTATATCGGCACCAGACTGTGCTGTGCGAAAATAGGCAGACACAAGCTGACAATATGGGTGGGGGACACATTCCCACCTTAGCATGAGGTTGTGTGAAAATCTGCCACCTTGAGAACACTTTTACGGTCTACAGAAGGAACAACAGGCAACTCCAAAAGGCAGCAATTCTGATTCTAGCATGAAATTAACCACTCTCTGAAAATTATTATCCTTCCTTCATCAAATATACAAAAGAAACATAGGGTAACTGGAAATATAAGTTAATTGGAGACAGGTAACAGGTGGCTAAAAACTATTAAAACTAACTCCTCCCTTATCCACCACCCTTCATTTTTGGGGAAAAAAAAACCCCACAAAACACACACACACCTTTAAAGGTGTTTTATAGAGGGCATATACATGGGATGAAATAATTTGGTCCTGAGAGGGCAGTAAAAACGGCCTAACTTTTAGTATAAGCAAACAAAGTATTTTGATCTGCTAAGGACCAGGAAATTAAATTGTATTTCATGAGATCAGAGATAACTGCAAGTACCCGTCTAATCATTTCATAAAGGTTACGGAGCATTTTTCAGGCGATTAGGAAGAGGGGAAAAAAAACCCAGATTTCTATAGTTGAACAGTTTTCACCTCTCTCTGGTCATTGTCAAGACGCAGGTGTTCTGTGTGTTGCTTCTGTCTGTCCTTTCGCCTCCACTGTGCTGGAGCATTTCTCTTTGTCCATCTACATACAGAGGAATACTACTAAGGATATGTCAAGAGTTAGGTGAAGGGGAGCAGCAATGGGGGAAATAAGAAGTTTCTATCTTATTACATATTGAACATGTCAACATCAGTTACATCAGACAGAGTGCAGCTGCAAAATACACACAAACAATCTCTGTAGAGGCATCCAACACTGGGTAACCAAAGGATTTCAGAAGATTACATCATATATACTCGTGTTGTGGTTTTCCACTTTTTTATAATATCCAGTTACGATATATACACCTTCTTCCTCTTCCTTCAAAGATTTTATAAGAAGGTATCATAAAATAGTTGCTAGCTCTCATCTGAGATCCAACAAGGAGACCTGCTTTTATATCAACAGTAATAGGCAACTCAAAGTACATTAAACGTAACAGGACTTTCTTAAGTTAACTTGCTTCTGAAAGTTCAGATTTTAAAAAGAAAAAAAATTAAATAAAGCAAGAGACATAACAACAACAACAAACCAAGCACAGCCCACTTCATCTAATCTGTCACTTTAATAAAAAAGACTCAATTTGCTCTCTAGTATCTCTGCTTTAGAACTATTCTATAGATCTCACCAACCTGCAGCATGTGTTGCCCTAGCTTACTCACTTGTTGCTTGCTGGTCCAGTAGATAAAACATCTGCCTGAAGCTTGGGAAAAAAACCAAGCTCATATTTTCCTTGTCCGATTTTCATGTCCAGCAAGTGTGGGTGGACCGCAGTGTGATCTATTTTTGCTAGCCTTAATTCAATAGATTTCTCTGAAATGGCAAGAAAGTTATTTTTTTAAACATGTCTTAATTGGATATATCTATAATCACACATACCCAACTAAAAGTGCAACTCGTAAAATTAAGAGAGTAGGTGGAAGTTTCTTACTAACCCTGGTAGGTACACTAGTACAAGAGTTTATTAAATATTAAAGCACTGACACCAAAAGGAGAAAGTTGTTAGTCTTCTTAAGCTCCAACATTTTTCACACAAAGCATGAAGGAAAACACCTTAGTACAATTAAGCTTTATATAATTTCACCTCAGATCTCAGCTTCCTATGTACTATTTAGTTTCCCACTTCAGCTTTACACCTCAGCTTTTTTGGTCTATTTTTTTTTTGAGGTGTCAAATCATGAATCACTACTTAACCTTAACATAATGTCTAAAACAAACAGCATTGACTAGCTGTAATGTCTTAGGTGTCAATAAAGTGGCTTGTTACTCTTACCAGCCTCATCAATGGTTGTGCACTTTTGATACATAGATGTGCGTAGAGTTGGTGTCCTAACATTGAGCAGTCTAATTTTATCCACTCTAGAATCAAATACTCTCAAAACAGGGTCCTTATCATCTTCGTCATGGCACATAATCTTATTGTCAATAAAAGATGCAAACATTTGGGTCTCCAGAAATCTTGAGAGGAAAGGCAAGTAAGGTTCAGGCTGGTCCGACAAGAAAGATGCCTAACAGACAATAAGAGAAAAAGAGTATTTGGGAGTCTGCAAAAAGAAACACCCATCAAAAGCACTAATTTTCTGATCAAGGATGTATTACAGTGTTTTGGCATCACTTAAAGTTCTGTTTTATTACACACACCAATTTTACCTCTGAAACAGAGGCAGTCTACACGAAATCTTCAGTTTCATGGCAATCACCTACTACAGAGCACAATGATTGTTAAACTCCACTTTTACCATTTCTTTAATTCTTGAAACATTTCAGCAGAACCCCAGCAAACCACAGTGACAGTAATGCTGGGGTTGATACTATGAACTTCTGGATGGGTTCAAAGCTCATAACGTTGATGTGAACCTTTTTCATACGCTTTGATGGGAATCAGATTAACATCTCAGCAGGCGTAATCTTTACCCACACAAACTATCCTGCTGATTAATATCTGATGTCCAATAAAGAAGACAGCAGTAAAATTTGAAGAACTAGATCTTAAGTTTCCCTCTGTAAGAGCTAGGATACGTTTGGTATACATGTATTTTAGTGATACATGAGGTCTTGGCTTTATCCATCAACAAAATTCATCAATCCTTTCGGTTAAAACAAACAAAAAACAAAACCCATTTTCACTAATAATATTTAACCTTAATTTAGATATTAGTCATAAAGTGAGGTTTTCTAAGATATTTTCTACAACAAGTTGTATTTTTCTACAGTATCATGAAAACAGTACCTTTAAGCAAGTGTACATATATATTTTTCCACATAATATAAAAGTTAAAACTTTTTGGGGGGAATACTAAAATTTAAGGAGGAAATTACAATTTTGTCAGTACCATTTTCCATTTATAGCCCAATAAACAAAGTCTAAGGTTTGAATACTGTTTTACTTTTTACATTGACGTATCTTCATGCTACAACTTACTTTGTCAAAGTTTTGCATCTGTTCCCTGTTAGTAAACCAAGATTCCTTGTCCTGACTGGGTTGAATGACAAATACTTCATAATCTGCAAACATCTGTGTAAAGCGGTTGGCAAAAACTTCACGGATTTGAATGTTCAGCTGGTAAATCTTGAATTCTTCTTCATCACATTGAATTTTAAGATCCTTTTTGCTACTGGTCTCCTCTCGCACCTCCAACTGAGACAATAAGGGAACACAAAAAAACCCAAAAAACAAGTCTGCATTGTTGCGTTGTCAGGTAATTTGGGTATACAAGTTCTCAACCTGCCATTCCTCCTCCTCAATTCAATACTCCAATGAAAAAAAAATTCTTAGTTTCAAGTACTGTAATAAAATGGCAACATAAAAATAATCTAGAAAGCAACATTTGTCTACAGAAGTTCTACTTTCAATAATGAACCATTTCAGTACTGGTAGCCCTGGACATGCTTTTGCAAAAAAGGATAAATAATAACTACATACATGCCCATGTATGCCACTCACTTAATGTAGTTTCTTCTATCCTTTAATTCCCTGCACAGACTTTTTAAGGGTTTTTACTACCCCTACATATCCAGTAAATACATATTTCCATCTGGTGCAATGCAGGTCCAAGTTAAATATGTACCAGCTTTCAAATGAAGACAAAATGTACAGTAGAAAGATGCTGTACATGTCCACTAGACAATTTCCTATAAGCTAAGTCCTTAGCAATGTAACACACAATTTATCACTACATAGCCCAAAGTAATCCTTAATGAAATAAAATGTGTTTTAAGTTTACATTTGGGCTAAGATTTATGAAAACAGCAATGAGATTCAGGTATTCAATTTGTATTAGTTTTGATAAGAACCAAATACCTAGGAAAAAAAAAAATAAAAGCCACAAGCATTAACACTAACTTGAACACACATCTGCCTCTGTTAATTACTATAAGAGGCACTGCCACGCATAATTAAACATAATAGCTAGAGTTTACAACATCTGCACAATGATGCAGTAGCTGCAGTTCTCCCAAGCTTCTTAAAGCACCTTGGTTATAGCAGTCTAGGCCAGCTATAAATAGCATCCTACAGCCATTGCTCTCTGATAGAGAGAGCTCTGCTATTTAGCCAGTTCTTCTCCCTGCACCTGTTCAGTAGCACGTGGCATCTACACAAACGTCATTAATTGGGCATTTGGCATTAAACAGGCTTTTTGATTTAAATATTTGCAAAAAATTTGACAGTTACAAGCTATATAATAACCCTGTCCACACAAAAGAGGCTAGTGACACAGGACTTCAACTACTATAGAAGAGAGTACAGAATAAACAAGTTCTGAATGTGCAAAAACTCAGAAGAAATTAAAAGGACCTGTGCTTTTCCCATCACTTCCCAACCCGTTCAGCAGAAGAACAAAAGCTTCTAACAAATTTTCCCCTGAACAAGAAGAAAACAAAGCAAAATAAAAATCTGATAAGAGGAACACAGCTAATTTGAGCTTCTGATCCTGCCTGGCAACCAAATGTTTCTTCTTCTAACCCTCCCCTTGTAGTTCCCTCCCCACTTTATTGTAGGTCACACTATTTCTCTCTCTTTGGCCTCAACTGTAGCCCAAGCTAGAGTGAAACACAGGGATCCAACTCAGCAATGAAGAGTTGGTCAAGAAAACTTAATAAAATGCAATAAATAAAACCTTTGCTGAGGAAATTTTTCACTTCATTCCACAAAGGCTCAAAAAAAAAAAACCCAGAGTGGTCTTTCTGGCAATAACTTTTATGCAAAAAGGGTCACAACTTTTATCCAGGCCACAACTCTTCCCCAGTTCTGATCACCCAAAAATCCAGAGTCACCACAAGCTGTGTGAACTCACTTGCTAGGAATCAGACACTAATGCGCTTGAAAACATCAACCAGAAAAGCATGACTGTATCCCTAAGGCAAGCATATTATATACAAAGAAAATTATCACATTCTACACACAATGAAAGATACCTATAGAAACCAAGACTAGATTCCACCTTCAAGATTATCTGGATGTCAATTTTAGCTATGCAAATCATAAGAAAGTGGTGTAAATTTAGAATAAATCTTTAAAGCACAAATAAACAAGGCAAGGTCTATTTTTAAACATGTTCTCCTGACAAAGAAACAGATAGCCAAAGGTTTCCCTAGATGTTGTAGGATTAAAGCCCACCCATCCTCTTTGTCAAGTCTGCCACTGTCTCTACAGATATTCACAAGCTTTGTGAACACATTAACATCAAGTTCTTACAAGTGAAGACAGACAAGTAAGGACTCTGGACCACCACTTGAGATGACCTCCTACTGCAGGTCCAGAGAACATAGATAATTTCATAGCTTACCTTTTCTAGACTCACGCCTGTTCTTTTAACAAGTGCTTGGAGTCTTGCAATAGTCTCATTTTCCTTTAGCAGCTCATAGGAATTCAAAGGGGATCCTGCTATGTTCCCATTTCTTTTATCAGAAACCAGGTCACATGCTCTGAGGCTCTTCATCTTGGAGGCGCTTTCACTGCAGTGAAGGTTACCCTCAGGTGGAATTCCAAAAGCCATTAGTATCTCTGAAATTTCCTGAACAAACTCAAGTTTATTTGGGAACTGGGGTAAGTCTTCTGGCAGTTCGATGAAATGGTTGTCTACATCGACAAAGCACAGGTTAGCCTGGGATTTAATTCAGAACAGGACACCATTAGAATATTACTAAACACAAGGGGTCAACTTTTCTTAAACTCCAGAGTTTGTAAAAAGACGCAAATACATTCATATTTGTTTGGTTATTTTGTAGAACAGAGTCTGCCCAATCATAACTGAACTGGCTGTCTGGCTTTGAAGAAAGTAACACAAGGTCTACATTCCCAGGTCTTTCAAGGAAGTGACTAAGAAAGAGAACTCATTTTAACCTTGTTTACTAGGTACAGAGATTGCAGCGTATATTAGGTTCAGATGTGCAATGTTTTTCATACACACACAGGCAGATTTAAACTACAGGTTATTTACAACACTATTTTACACACATGCACACATAAGGAGGAGACTGCCTGTTGCGTGGTTTATCAGTTCACTCTGCTAAGAGATATGGTGAATACCATTCTAAAAGGTATACTGATACAACAGAAATGGCAATAAAGTTATCTTCTCTTTTTTGTAAGCAACTTCAGAACTAAGGCAATTCCTTGAAAAAGCTTAGAAATTTGTTTCCGAAGAGGAAAAAATCAACTGAACTAGTTTCAATGTTATTTTCTTGTTCCATTCTTTATCTCATTTACCAGAAGGAAAGACTGACCACCCGTGTGGCTTCCACAGCAACATTAAAAGAAGCTACATATCTTTTAAGGTTATAGGGTGAGGTAAATGTAGGGATGATGGGGGTTCCCCTTTTCTCTTCTGCATTGCAAAATCTGTAACAAATGGTTTCACAATGTTACATTATTACAAACTTCATTCTGAGAACACCATGCAAGTGTGAAATGTGTTTGGAAAGTCATAGAATCATAGAATCACCAGGTTGGAAGAGACCCACTGGATCATTGAGTCCAACCGTTCCTATTCCTCAACCATGTCCCTCAGCACCTCATCCACCTGTCCCTTAAACACCTCCAGGGAAGTCAAGTATACAGAAGAAACACTGCTTTCCCACAGAAGCATTTCAGGATTTCTTCACTGCAGAATTAATTTGGACTGTAACTTAGCCTTCCCTTCACCCAGATTATAGAGTAGCTTCATCATATTATTCTAAAAGGCACACCTGAACTCAAGTTTCACTAGAATTGTGCAGCAAAAATACATTTCAAGTCACAAGAGTTAACAGATCTTCAATACTTCTTATAATTCAGTAAGTGCAGAAGGATGGAAGCATTCTCACAATTTAACGGGAAGGAAAGAATTGGAAATTATTAACTTCACACTGAATGAATGATGTACGATCCCAGAAATCAGGACAATGTATAAAAGCAATGAAGCATCTGTAAGGACAAAGTACTTCTGGTAGGATTTTGCCATGGGACTGATCATGGGTAGATTAGGACAAGCTGTGACTGATGAGACCACTTCATTTAAGCAAACCGGTGTGAATATATACATTTAATACTTGAAACAGATTTACCTCTCTTAGCACTGCTAGTGAACCAAGTTAGAATGTCAATCCTCCTTAAAATACAAACATGCATTGTGTTTGATTCATTGGACTTCAACTTTAAAAAAAAAACCTTGCAATTCTTAAAGCAGAACTCCACTGGATATATTTAAAGTAGATATGCAAAGAATCTTACATTAAAAAGCCAATTCACGCTCTGCTACAGTATTACTCATAGTTATCAAGGTATACAAAAGAATTCCAGTTCTCCATTTCCTGATGTTTTACCATTTTAATACTAGTATTTACTTCTTATTCTCAAAGGAAAGCATATAAAACAGTTCAGCTCCTCTATAGACCCCTTACTGTAAATTAAAATCACAAATTGAATGAAGTGTGCAAAAGAATTCAAGGTCAATAAATACAACCAAGTCCTTGATCCCAAAACCAGCTTCTGGTGCACTTTTTTACACTGGGCAAGTATCACTGTTCAGATTTCCCCAGTATTACCATTGCTGAAACAGAAGGTGGTGTGTGTGCGCGCCTAGCAAGGCAGCTCCCACAGCAGAGCTCAGGATGCATGCAGAGGGCATCTGCCTCCCCTTGAAACATTCAGCACAAAGGGACAGCACACACACAAGAGCCTTTGTGTTTCAAGTAAGCACCTGAATTTAGAAACTTCAAAACCCACACTGTATTTGTGGCTCTGTGATGATCAGAAGTTGAGTCAGCTAATATTTATCAGGAACACTGTTGGCACCTCAAGACATGAAAGAAATGAAGCCTTAAAATCAGGCACAATGCCTACCAGTCAGTGCTGAAGGAAAAGCAAAATACATTTAATTCATCACAAGCTGTCTGAGAAACAGCAAGACAGACCCATTAAGAAACTCTTCAAGCAGTTTAATTACATTTCTTCCTCCATAAACTCTCTTTGGTTGATGCCATTCAAAATTTTGCTTCTTTTTTTTTTTTTTTTTTTTTTTTTTGCACAGATTCTGCAGAAAATATCACTCTGGTTAAGCTTGGCTGTACCTAAAAAGTGCTTGGCCAAAAAGCAACCAGTGTAGAGATTCTAGTCTTCACACTGCAAATAAACTACTTGCCAATGAAGAAAAAGTCAAATTTAATGCTTGCTAGAATTACTTTTAACTGTCTAGGTTCATTTGGTTAATTGTTCCAACAGTTAAAAATCCTCTCTGGACAGTTTCTCTCCAAGAGCAACACAGAGTTTAAAAACTTTAAGCCACTAACAATGATTGCTTATTACAAAACTTAGTACATTTCTCAGAATCTGCATACATTAGAAATGCTTTAGTGCAGAAATGCTGTAAAGAGTGTAAATAGTATTTTCTGGGGACAAAACGCTTATTCAGTGTCTGGTTAATAATCTGTAAATTACAGGACTGCCAAGTGCAGCACAAGCAATAGATGGTTTTAGCTTCTCTCACCTCGGGAGATAGAGGTCACCCTCAAGAACTGCACAAACACTTCTGAAAGGCTGTGCTTCCCAGGGAACAGAAACGCCAAAGACACTTAACTTCACAAGCCCTTCAAGAGGTACCTTCCTATAAAAACTCAACCCTAAGTAAATAAAGTACCAGTAACAGACATCAAAACAGTTAAGTCTCTCAATGCTGCAACACTGTAGATCCAACAGAAAGGAATACCAGTGAGGATAGCGAGGGGTCTCCTCCCTTAAAAAGTAAGAGAAATGAAATTGCAATTATTTTTAATTAAATCATAGCCTTTCAAAGCATTTTGCATGGTGAGAACTGGGAAGTAAACAAAGTAAAAAATAAAAGAGTTCTTAGATCACTAAACTTCATTTATGTTGTTTCAGGAAGCAACATTGGTGAACAAGCTGTGAAAAGTCACAGCTCTGTATGTAGATACACTGACCATCATTTTACATATGCAAAATTAAAATGATAAAGACAAGATACTCAGCAACATGTGTAAGAAGGGATATAATTAAGAGCGCATCCTTAAGTTAGACACTTGCTTCCCTGGGCAATCTGGGCCAGGGTCTCACCACCCTCATGGTGAAGACCACCTACCTAACGTCTAATCTGTATCTTCCCCCTTCCAATTTAAAAACATTCCCCCTCGTCCTATTACTACAAGTCAATGTCCATGTACCTGATGCCAAAATCTGACCCCTGAGGTCAACAGCACAACTTTCCATACACTCGGTGGGGTACAGACACCAACCAGCAATGTCAAAGCCAGAGGACAACTGCAGTTCTATGGTTTGACCTTAAATACAATAACGGTCAAGCCCATGTATATCTATCAATGCTTGCATCAAACTTGGATCCTTCCTTTTAGCTCTGTTGGAAAATAAAGAAGGAAATTATCTAGGTTCTGCCAAAAAGATGTCTAAGGAGGAACTAATATCCACTAATAACAAGCAAGCTCCCCATGCCACTGACATCTTTACAAGAAAATATACTTATTTCAAACATTACTTCACAATCATAAGGTGTTGTAGGTTAACAGATGCCTCCAACAACATAGAACAGTCACTTCTGACAGCACAGTCACCACTACTGAATTGTCTGTGCAGGTCAGGTGCTCAAGCTGTAAGTTCACATCCCCTCCTAGAGAGTTAGATTAGAATGTGGTTCTGAGTTCAGAGTTTTGCTTTAAGACAGCATTGAAAAACTAAAATCAATTTGTCTACAGCATGTATCATCTTTGTACGCTAAGTCCAAACCTTGCAAATAACCACCCACTTCACTTAATGCACAGAAAAGAGATATGCAAATTTATACACACATGGCTGGCTATTGGAAAATGCATTTACAGTGGTCCTAAATTCTGAAGGATGCTCCTGTGCCATTCCTGTAGGCAAATGGTGACCTTTTGCATTTATTCTCAGCACTACTGTTCTTCATGTCCATCCAGAATTTCTGACTCAGAACAACTTACAGCTGCAGCTTTCAGAAACATGAATTTAACCCAAGTGGTTGTTAAACACTGAAGTACTGAAAAATATAAAACTGAAGCCTGTCGATAAATTTACAGTATTATCAAGACCTACCACACCAGCAGACAGCTTGAAAATACATACAAAGCAGTGATTATCTTTCAAAATAATTAGCTTGTTCAGTCTAGTCTGAACATGCTGGCACGAAAACAAAGAAGATGCTTTTCAAGAGATCTTCCTTATCTCCTAAACCAACATATAAAAATAAAATCCTCCACAATTTGTTAAGATTTAGCACTGAACATCTTTTTAATAGTAAAAAAAACCTACTGTGAATATATACCTGTCTTATATTAGCAGAGAATTGGATTTTAGCTTTTAAAATCTTTTAACTTTTCTAAGAGAAAAAAGTGTTGTTGGATCACTCCGTTAAAATCAAACTTTTTTAATGAGACACTACTTTTGGTTGATTCAAGCAGTGCTGAAATACTCAACGCTGCTTATTTTCACTCCAAATAATTCAGATTTCCACCATTCTCCGGCACTTCAGTGTGGCAAGATGCACACACAAATCCAGTAGCACAAAATGGCCTAGATTAATTTGCTTGCTAAAAATACGCTGCCAGAGCACTGCAAAAGTTCCGTTAAAAGGAAATCCAAAGATGCATCAAAAGCTAAATCATACTTCAGTACTTGCTGGCTTTATGATCTGCAAGAAAACTAGTTCAACCACGTTTTTGATCAATGTTACCGATAAACAAACCATATGTCTGCCAGCAACCTCTGAAACAGTTCCATTTTCATCTCTTCCCCTTTGATTTCTGTAGCACCTTAGTCTCTTCTGGGTTCCTTTCAAGCCTTTGATGCAGCTGTCAGTGAAACCACAAGGATGCTCATGCATATAGAACGAGCCCTCGGTAAAGCAGCTGTATAAAAGAGCAGGCTTAGCTTTAAGTGCACTGTGTCACTGCCACGTACGCAAAACTCAACCCTAGAGAAAGTCTTGAGTATTTTCTACAATTCTACTGGGCCACAAAGAGTCAGGTCTTCAATTCATTGGTGAACTTCAGTGAATTCCCCACCAGGCTATGTTCTTTCATGTATCCCCCCCCGCCAAGGGATAGTCTAAAGCTTAATTTTGCACTAATAAATTCATTTTGCAGACTTTAATCATTATCTGAAAAGAGTCAATTTCTAGGATAAAGCCGTGTTTCCATGCTCCCACAGTAAAGCATTCCCTCAAAGCATGAGATATGGCCAAAACATAGGAGACTGTCACAACCAGCAAACCAAACCAAGCCTTTTGGCATGTGTGCAAGACTTAAATCAAACCTGACCAACCACAACTAAGAAGTCTACAATGACACCAAGACATCCATGTTATGCTAGGTAGCAATATTATATTCTTCCTCAATGCGCTTTGACTGAGAAGCACTAACTGGATCTTCCTTCAAAGCTCACTGCTTTGGCCCCTGCCTAAATTAGATACTGCTTTTTCTTTAACAGTAGGCATCCCATGCATCCACATAAACAGATTAGCAACAGAGACATAGCTTTTGCAGTTTCAAGACAAAGGGGTAAAAAAAATTTACAGAACTACGAACAACTTAGAACACAGAGCAGTTCCTTATATACCATTTGTGACAAGTGAGGAAAATTCTGATACTATATCTATGAATCAGGAGCCTAGAGGCAAGGCTTGGAAATTAAGTTACTCATGTAACTCTCATGATTTCATAAGAGATCACATACATTCCAAACTTTAGAGATAAGCAATGTTAAATATTAATACCCCTTTTGTTACTGATGATAAATTTCTCTTTATTGAACTACAAATAACAATATCCATATGCTCTCTTCTACTGTTATACATGTTTTATGCATGTTCCTCCTCAGTTTCCACAGCAGGAATAAGGTGTAGAGCTTCTTGGGCTCTTTAAATAAGGAGTATCTGAAAGACTCATCTTAAAGCAAAGTAGTTTTGAGATGAACCTGCAATCTGCACTTCTAAATATATTAAAGCTGACTGATTAAATTATTAATATCAGAAATACTGATAGCGACCAATACTTTCACTTATCGAGAGCAGCATGCACACTAAATTCTGCTTTATGTTTTAAAATGGTATGTTACTTGTTGCAACAGCAGAGCTATTGGGGCTGTCTGGGGTTTTGGGGGGTTGTTTGGTTGGTTGGGTTTTTTTTGGTTTTTTGGGGGTTTTTTGGGGTTTTTTTGGTTTTTTGGGGTTTTTTTTTTTTTCAGAAAGTAAGGCCTCTGCAATGAAAATCTCAACAATAGCAAGCTCTTGTTCTTCTCAGTCTACTTCACCGCTCAGACTTCTTAGTCATCTTTGAAGCCTCCAGCACAGGTTCGAGTCCATTTCTGTGTCATAGCTACATTCCCAGTCTACAGTGGCAGGACTTAAATAGTTCGTAAGAACCTTTAGGCAGCAATGATTACCAAGGTGTTTTCTCAGACTAATTCATACTCCTTGCGTATAAAGTTTTAAGAGTTCATTCTTTGAAAGAGAAAAGCTTCAGAAAGACAAGTTTAAGTCCTGCATCAAATTCCACTGCATGAGCACACTGTGGCTGCTATCTCAACCCAGTGTGTCCTTCCCACCTTGCCCTCGCAGACGGTTCTGATCTCTGCAAGATACTATCAATATCTACTCCTTCACCTTCATAAGAGGCTGCCTGTAGAGTAAAATGCATTAAAAAAATTGGCATCACCATTTACCACTTGAACTTCATTTTTTAACACCTAAAAATAGATATCTATCTCACTTCAAAACTCCAAAATAAGCTGAAAAGGCTCTTGAAAATCATTTGCCTCTTAAAAAATTGAAATAGCTATTGGAAATTAAAATATGTTTATTTAGTTGGAAGTATTACAACAATTTTTAAATCAGAAAACTTTACAAAAGGAGAACAGTCTTTTAGAAGCTTATTATAACAGTGAAAACATATTAACATGCATTTCCACATATGCATTTTACTTCTCCAGCTATCCTCTCTAAAAATTACAATAACTATATTATTAAGGCCTGTCTGTACATCCAAAATCTTGTAAAAATGTGATATACCAAAGCAATAGACTGTTTTCATGGCAAAAACATAGATTACACTGTTATTAATCATGCCACTGCAAAAAAGAGGGAAGGAGAAAAGAAAGAAATCAAGAGATTAAATACTTGAGTTTTCATAGAAATAACACCATTTGAAGGGAAATTTTACTTGAAACTTGCCAGGAAAAACAAATGAACTATCAGCATATGGATTTGAGAAAAAGAGCAATGTTGGCATGGTGACCAGACTGGAGGTTCACAAAAAATATCCTGTCTTTAATTTCACAGAGCTTTTTTAAGAAGGTTTTTCTGTGTCAAGCTATGTTGCAGCACTGTCTGATAATGAAAATAAAAGACACCACTACAAAACCCTCTGCCTGACACACTTCTGTTTCCCAGTAGCATAAATGACAATAAAAGAAAACAGACACCCAGAGGAAATGGTTTATATTAGGGAAGCCTACCAGTGCATACAAGCAGGGTGCTGCTTGTGGTTTAGCCAGTCCCTTCAGGGAAAGATACATCTACAAGCAAGCAAACTCTAGTAGGGGTCAGAGTAGCCTTGTTCCACAGGTAATAACTGCTTCCCACAGGTGAAAGGTGTCCAGCTTGACAATAGAAAGCCAGACCACAGTGTAACACTTAACATTTCTGCACACAAGTGCAAATATACAATTTAATAGTGCTCAATGACACAAGTCATTCAGACGCCTGATGGAACTGCCTCAAGAGCCAGGCATGTGGTATACTTCGAGCAGCAGCAATTGGCTCCAGCAGACATTTCCTCTACTACCTTATGGCCTCAAGCTCTGACAGGGGAGGTTCAGGCTTGATATCAGAAAAAAAATTTTTCACGGAAAGGGTCACTGGGCACTGGAACAGGCTGCCCAGGGAGGTGGCTGAGTCACCTTCCCTGGAGGTGTTTAAAAGATGGGTGGATGCAGTGCTGAGGGGCATGGTTTAGTGATTGATAGGAATGGCTGGACTTGATAATCCTGTGAGTCTTTTCCAACCTAGTGAGTCTGTGATTCAGGTAGTGCTCAACTCTGTTAGCCCCCTTACCCTCACAATCAGCTCTTAACTTTCCCTTGGCATGTCCCTAGAAAGAATTTCTGTGAACTGTGGGATAAATGAAATAAAAACAACCTCTAAGCAGTTTCAATGTAGTCTCAGTCCCATGTAGGAGCTGCAGGACCTTTACAGACCTTTTGCTTCTCCTTCATACAGTGCCTGGTGTAAACAGAGCAGCAAGGGAGGACTTTCTGAGCACTATCGTATTTAACACCAGATTGCTCAAGCACCTGCTGATGTTTTCCTGCAGGTGGAAGTATGCATTCTAGAAGATTTTAAATACTTTTGGTGCAGAAACCTGACAGGCTGGGTCTGTGTAAGTCAATCCCAACTCAGAAATGCAGTGCAGGGAAACCCAACCTAATCCCACATAGCCAGGAACTGGCCCAACCACAGTACAGCACTGAAGCCAGGCAAGCTTTGCTCTCTCGGCACCACAAAGAAGTTGTCTGGCTTTTTTTGCTACACATGGTGAATTCACACAGCACTTTCCTGCATTTCCTAGCATTACAGGGTTGAATTTTGCAGCATGAAAAATGTTCTTTCTGTAACCCCACTACATCAACACCAGTAAAATTAGTTTAATTTTATCAGAGCACACAATTACCAAAACAGGGGTTTTATTTATCTATTTCACCATATTGTTCTCTGGCATCTCCAAAAAATAAAGTAAGAGCCAACAAGAACTTGACAATGGCTCTTACAGTTACCACTACTGCTTTGGCTCATGTCTTACTTCCCTCAGTCACACCCAACATTCAACCAATTGAGACAAGCTCCTCTCACCTCTTGAGGAAGTTCCAGCTTAGACCTGTCATCCAGCCCATTAGAGTGCAAGCCCATCAGATAAGGGACAGGGGCATCTAGAAAATGAAGGAGGGATGCTGGAAGGATAGGAACATACACATGCTGCCACTGAAATGGGAACATTAGTGCTGTGATGGTCTCTGCCACAGTCATCAGTCTCTGATAATCTGGAAAAGATCAAGTAAAAGACAACATTTCTTTCAGAAACATTTTAAGCAAATTAATCTAAGTTAAATAAATAAAAGTGTGCTTTAAAACAGAAACCACAAAACTAGTTGAGCAGCATCTTAATGAAAGCCCAAACTTGTACACCCAGACACATTTTTCTGAAAGAACAAAGAGAGCTCAACGCAAAGTAGGTCATTCTACAAGTCATATGGAAATGAGCAAATTGAGTCTTAGCATCCATTAAGTCACCCTCTGCTACCTATACCAGGGCTAGCAGGAACACCAGTTTGAGTACGGAAGTGGTACTGTAATCAGCTAAGAAATAAATTGGAAACAATTTCTCTTCTGTGTGCTTATTGCTTTCTGTGGAAGCCCTGGATGAAACCCAAGGCATCTGGTATCTCTCAGATAAACATTTTTTTCAAAGAGTGTTTAAATGTCTATACAACATGTTGTAGAGCAGCCAACCCAATAATGTGACCAAAATAAATGCACAGAAAATGAGAAGAATCAGCTCCATTTATCCTTTGTCATGTATGACCGAATTCCCAGTTCCATGCCAAAACAACTCATCTTCTCCCAGAACTCAACAGCAGTGCTAAGTGCACCTGTGCAACATGCATACCAACCAGTAGCTAGTGGATAGAGCAGTTAACATGGCAGCACTCCAGGCCAAAACCTCACCCTCCTCTTTCAGACTACGGAAGCATCTTTAATGGTTTTTGCAATCTATGCTCTGTAGAGAAGGCAGCAACACCAGGCAAACTCAAGAGTGTGTGGTCTAATACAACTGCTGAAACATTCAGAATGCTGTCGAGCTGCCAGGCTGGAGAAAGTATAAAAACAAGCTCACAAGATGAAGACAATTCCTACCTTCAGTCAAGCTATAAATATAGTACCAACTGGAAACATGGTATGCCTTTTTCACAATACTGCAAGAATATCTAATTGTCCTTAAAAGAACAGGGGGAAATAGAAGGAAGGTAAAAACCAATATCCTTCATGGGTGTTCGGGAGTGAGGGGGGTGGGTGTCCTTCTCCTAACGTATTCATAAAACTACAGACACTATGAAACTGGGGGAAACACTTGGATGCACAGATTCAGGTGCTGAGGTTCCTAGAAATGCTGTACAGTTAAAGAGCACTGATGAAAAACGCATAAAGAACATTTGCGTTAAATAAACACTCAGAAGCTAAACTGTGCACTTTCTAAGGTTCTGGCTTTAATTCTACCCTTTAACCATCCTCCCTTCAGACTTCAGATAGCAAATGATAAGAGGGTCGAAAAATTGAGTTTCTAGTAGTTCTGATGGATTTTGGTTGAAGTCAAAGTTGCAGAGTTTGGGCTCTACAGAGTCCCACAACCCAAGAGGAACGCAGCACAAGTTTGCTAATATCAGTCATAATTCAAAAATCTAGGCATTTGGTTTTTCTTTCCCAACCAAGCTAGACCAATGGAAAAGGTCACTGCACAGAGCTACCTGTCACTGCCTGACAACAGACCTAGGTGGCTGAAGGAGCTTTCAATCAAAACAAGCCAAAGAGGTTTAAACAGTTTAAAGCTTTTGCTAAAAGCTTACTTGGACTGATACACATTAGGGGACGATCAAGGAGCATTCCCCTACTCTGCCTGGACACCAGCTTCTGCCTACACAGTTACTTACTGGCTTGCGGCTTTAATCACAGCCTGACTGCAAAGAAGTGATGAATTAATTATAAGCTTTGGGAAGAAGAATCTATTCCATACCCTATTTTCTTCAGCTTTAAAAAAGGATCTGTAAATGTAGCCATAGACATACAAACATTCCAGCTGGTTGGTATTCAGCTTGTTTATTTGAAAGAACAAGTCTCAGAATAGAAACAGTGTTTTCTTACTACACAAAACCCCCCTGTCTAATCCTGCTAGCTAATTTAAATACAAATTCTCTCTCTGTCATTAAGCTAACTTTAGTATTCGCCTTTCAAATTAATTACAAAGTAACATCAATAATTCAGAATTTCTATCCACTCAGCAGTTACCTCCTGCAACTGAGTTATCTGCAAATGCAGCTCTCCAATCCTGAATAATCACATGGCTTAAGCTGTTCCAAACTATTTGGTCCTCACAGTCACAGCCCACAAGTAACAATGACTACATTCTACAGGCTTTACGCACATCAGGAGTTGCTGGTAAAAGCAAAGGACAAAGGCAAGAAGCCAGCAAACGTAAATCAAGCATTTAAGGGACAGGTGGATGAGGGATGAGGTGCTGAGGGGCATGGTTTAGTATCTGATAGGAAGGGTCAGCCCCGATGAGCCGTTGGGTCTTTTCCAACCTGGTGATTCTATGATTCTTCAGTTATACCTATCCCAAAAGGGTATGGAGGTTTTTGTTTTTAAAAAAGAAACAAGCAGCACACTTCTAGTACCAAACTATATCTAAGATTTTAAAATAATAACTAAATTAAAAGAGGGAAGAAGTGCTTCAGTAGTGGTTTTGCTCTTGTTTTTAAAACCAGAGTGGGCTTATTTTCATGCAAATCACAGTCTTTGGCCTCATATTGTACAAGAGCACTAGTAGGAAAAAATTACATACCACTAACATGCTGTTTATTTAGTACTTAACCAATAACTGTTCAAGGAAAAGAGAACCAGCTACTTTTGAATACAGACACTTAGGAACACAAGAAAATGGAAGAAAAAAATTCTTCTTCCAGTCAATCACTATAGGTAAAATCCATTTTCCTTTGAGACGCATATAAGTTCTTTACCATAGTACTAATCTACGTCTAGTATATGTAGACATTTCTATTGATCTCTGAAAAGCAACTAAATCCAGGAAAAAGAAGTAGTAAGCAGTATTTGATCTGGAAAGAAAGAAGCAGTTCTAAGAACCATGATTCTACATCTCTTCTCTGACTCTACCAGAAAAAAGTCTATCAAGTGTATACAGAAATTCTTTGACTTGCCCAAATTAAAAATCATTACATCATCACACTCTGGAATATTTTCTCCTTCTGATCTTTCTACTTCATGAATCACAAAAAATTAGTTATATTTGTCAAGTAATTACTAAATTTTAGGACAAGAGGAAAATGGCCTTAAGTTGCACCAGGGGAGGTTTACAGTGATTAGGAAAAATTTCTTTACTGAATGAGTGATGAAGCATAGCAACAGGTTGCCCAGGGAAGTGGTAGCGTCACCATCCCTGGAGGTGTTCAAAAAACGTGCAGATGTGGTGCTTAGGGACATGGTTTAGCAGGAACAGCGGTGTTAGGCTGACAGTTGAACTTGATATTAAAGGTCTTTTCCAATTTTAATAATTCTATGATTCTATAATTTCCATTCCATGTGCAACTCCCATATTGCTGCTTTAAGTCAGAGAGTTGTCTCTACAGTGGAAAGCCATTACCATAGACAAGTTTGGAGATATTCAGAAAGTATATGGATAAACTAGAAAGATGAGCTGCTTGACAGGACTAGGCTTCTCTTTAACCTGAAGGGGAGCAGAAGGGGAAAAAATATATATACACACGCAAGCCTCATGGACAGGTTGCATGCAACGCACCTTGAGCCTCTGGAATAAAGCATTGCCTGAAGAGTTCCCTTTAGCAAGGCCTGTTCATAGAAGAGAGCATGGTGTAGAAGAAACACTTTAACAATTTTTCTCTATGCAGAAGTACTCAGTATATCAGACTCCTTAGAGAAAACAGACATTTCTTGAACTGGGTCTTTTACTTCAAAATAAATTGTGACTGTGTAAGAGAGAACTACAGTTCATAGAAAGAGCAGGTCAAAATCTTTCCTTATGTTCACTTTTGTGTCTGAAAGGGCTGATTAAAGATGCCTGCACCAAGCAACGAATTTCCTACATCACTGGAGGGATATGAAGCTAAAGTCTTACATAAGAGATTAGAAAAGCACATCATTGGACATGAACACAGGAAATAAAATTAATGTTTTAAATCTCCTGAGTGAACTTTATCTTAAGCAAGTGAAAGAAAGATGGGGAAAAGTGATTCAAAAGCAAAGCAAAAACCCCTTCATTTGTACATAAAAATGGCAGCACACAGCAAATGCCCAGAAAACAAAAACTGCTTAAGATCATCTCTCACAGTGAGATATTATATTTCTCAAATTACTGTTTTTAGCTGTTCAGAAAATCCCCTCCAAGTAGATTTCACAGCTGTCTTCACTCAGTGCACACTTTCAGAAGAGCTCTAGGTGCTCTGCAGAGATAAGGAATAAGTCTATTTCACAGATAGCAGACCTATATAAATTGCAGGAATGCAAACCAGCTCCTGCAGAATAATCTGGTGAGGGCACTACTGGAGCCTCCTTCAGCGTTGATGTCGTTTTGGCAGACTTGCTGAGCACTAGGAGCAGCTTCAGATTCTCCACTCTTACAGGAATGCACCTGCATTCCTCTAACATTTTCCCAAATGGGAGAAAACAACTCTCTCAAGAGGAATCAAGGAATTCATTCTCTACACTTGGCTTACAATGATCCAAAACATACAGGCTGTGCCAATGTAGTGGGACAAAAGAACAATTTCCAGAAGCATCAAGTCAGAAACATGTCAAAGGAATCTTAAAATGAAACACATTCACTACCAAGTGTGGTTACTTCTACTCCAAGGACTGACTGCAACTTAAAATGCTAAATAATTTGCTTCAAAAAGCATTGCATCTGGCAGCAAAGTCCTAGAATCACAGAATGGGTTGGAAGGAACCTTAAAGTTCATCCAATTCCAACCCTCCTGTGATGAGTAGGATCACCTCCAGTAAGTCAGGTTGCTCAAACACTCATCCAGCCCAGCCCTGAACACCTCCAGGGATGGGGTACGAACAACTTCTCTGGACAACCCTTTCCAGTGCCGCACCACCCTTACAGGAAAAAAATTTCTTCTTAATGTCTAATCTATATCTCCTCTCTTTCAGCTTTAAACCATTATCCCTCATCCCATCACTGCACTGCCTGATAAACTGCTGCTCCTCCACTTTACTGCAGTCCCTTTTGGTACTGGAAGGTTGATATAAGGTCCCCCCAGAGTCTTCTCTTCTCTAGACTGAAGAATCCCAGCTCTCACACAGGAGGTGCTCCAGCCCTCTGAGCACCTTTGAATCCTCCTCTGGACTCATTCTAACAGATCTATGTTCTTTCTGTGTTGAGGACTCCAGAATCGAACACAGTACTCCAGGTGAGACCTCCTGGGAGCAGACATGTTCCATTTTCCTACTGATATCACTCTTTTAAGCAAATGAAGCAATGAACTTTCCCGTGAGAAAGTACTAAGAGAAGCTAGGTTTCAAGAAACTATGGCTACTATTACAGAGAAGGCAGTGTCAGAGGTAGTTTATGAAAGCTGGGTGTCAGCAGTCAGCAAACAAATAACTGAAACTTTTTTTCAACTGAAAAAAAAGACTTTTCAGCCTGAAGCTATGTGCAAGAACCTTAGATAGAGACAAAACGCTTCCCTAAGGTGCAACACAGCCCAAGTCAGCCAAAGCTTGGGATGAGGTGGGGTAACAATGGACAGAAACTGTTACAAAGAGCAATGCCCACAGGTCTTCACCTACATGGATCCCTTTGTTTCCCTATGTCTGTGTGTGCAAACAAGACACTGAAGTGTTCCAGAGCTATTTTAAGTCTCTTTAACTAGCCATTGATCAGATGCTTGGAAAATACCTAAGAAAAAAACTGACTCCTGGGCCAGAAGAAGTGTACTTATAACATGATGCTCTGAAAAGAGATCAGTGAATCCTGCACCCATTTGGTGATGCACACACTGCTTTTCTTGAGTTGCTTCCAATCAGCCAGGCATTCATGCTCCCACCACGGGGGGTCTCAAGCACAACCGCAGGCCAGCTGGGCTCCATTCTTCTTCAGATGGAGGGGTTTATGTTTGAATCTTCCACTGGTGGGATTCAGAAATCCACATAAACAAACTATCTCCCTAAATCCCAAATGTATAAATACCAAATCCATTTCTTGAGAAACAACAAAAGTAGTTTGCCTGCTAGGCAAGTATTTATAGTTCTTCTAAGAACAATAAGCAAAGCAATTTGTTTTTCATCCAAGAGAGTAACCACTACCAAGTACAAAAAGTTGGGGAGGGTTACTATATCTGAATTATTGCATAGCTCTTCTCTGGCAGTTAACAGTGTTTATACGATGCAACAACTGTGACAACGTCCTGCTGCAACTACACACTTTAATCACAAAATATACACAAAATCCATCTTGGACTTCAGCCTATGCATACATCTCAACACACAAACATCTGTATTTCATGTTTGAAGAATGTTGCAAATAACTGCAGTATATATTTTCCAAAAAGTTACCATTTGTATTCTACATATTTCAGTGACAGCTCAGCGGAAAAACATATGAAAAACAGATTTTCATAACACAATGAACTATCCATGGGTTTGTCTTAGGTTCTTCTAAGCTTCTCTACCATTACTATAAAACAGCGTTCATAATGCAGTTTGTGTACTTGAAATACCATTATGGATGGGTAGCTCTGGACTAACGTTAGCCAATGTAGGACAAAAAAGGTAGAAAAATATCTTTTGGTGTAACTCCACATCCTCTGTTGTCAAGAGTAACAGGACACAGAGTAAGAAGACCAGTATTCACAAATTTTAACACAGAAATTAGACTACCATGACAACATTACTTATTAATTGATAAATAGATGCTGGTTTATCTTACTTGCTGCCCACTGGCTTCAAAGCAAGCTTTATGCATGTGACTTCAACAGTCAATGTTTCAGGCCTTAATAAAGTCTTAGTATTTAAATTCAGTCAAATAAATTTTTTCAGGTAATTCTACCTCAAAGTATCAACTGAAATGTGACTTTGGACATTCAAAGAGAACATTATATTTGCACCATAAATTTTTCTACAGAACCATATATAATTAACTATTTACCTTCTTAAAATGCAAGGATAGTTTGGCAGAGATAGGAAGGAATTCAGGTAACCAGCTGAAGAGGAACATGGGAGAAGGCATTCTACTCTATGCAACAGCAGAACATTTACAGAGACAATAATAAAGGGGACAGTCAGTCCATGAACACAGGAGATTATTTAAAAGCCTAAAGTTTTAAGCTTAGATGACTAAAATCAGGAGTCAATGCAACATACTGTGCAATGCCAGTTCTTTTCTTAACATTAAAAACTGCACATACACCAGCCTGAGCGCCTTAGCATGCTTATGCCACTTCAATGCAGCTATTCCGTTGTTTGTGTGCATTTTTAACATTCAAGAAATGAAAAGACCTTGTGCCAGTACAATCACAAGATAAGAACAGAAAAGCCATATACTTACGCTGTGAATAAAGCAGTATCTGAAACTCCAAGAGGGCACAAGTAAAGAGCTGAACCACATTTTCTACTCCAAGTAATTCAAATACTTCTTTAACTGGAAAATCAAACAATGGTAGTTCACTGGTGCTTGGCCTCTGGCAGATAATTGGTCCATAAACACCAGAAAATTTTAATGACCGTCCTGCTGGAGGAAGAGGAACCTCATAGAGAATATTGTAGATGTAGCTCTCTAAAGGTAGAGGTGGTGGCTGAGGTGAAGTCACTGCTTGGTGAAGTTGCTCTAGTACTTTCTTACAGGCTTTCATGAAAGACATTGGAGTAATCAGACAAATGCACTTCGAGACATAGAGCGTGTCTCTGCTGATGTCATAGGAGTTAAAACGCTGTAGCTTTGAAACAGCAGTGCCATTGCAGTCCCCAGTGCTGCTGCAGCTATCTTTGTCATTTGTGGGTGGAGTATGAAGAATGTCATATTCAGCATTGTGCATATGATACAACGTCTGCATTGCGCTGCAGATCTGTTTGCTAGTAACTTCCTCAAAAAAAGTGAGAGAAAATCCAAATGTCCGTGAGCCATCTTCACGAGTAATAATAAAGGAGTGGAACTGAGGTTCTCTGCAATCTGCTTGTGTCTTGAAAGCAAGCCCTTTAGGCATACACAGCTATTAAAAAAAAAAAAAAAGGGTAAGGGAAACAATATAAATTAAACCACACTTTTCTTTCCTCCAGCCTGCAGAAGCAGTTGCAAAAACAGGATTCATAATCCACAGACTACCAGTGCATTTCACTTTAAATTCCATTAAGCGTTACTTTTCTGTGCAATAGAGTAATGTGTACCTAAATCAGAAAAACTAGAGGAATACACTAAAAGGGCTGTAGGCAGTTTCTACTGAAATTCATAACCATTTTGTTACCAACATCAATGGGAATAAAGTAACAGAATTTAAACTTAGATAAAATATTTTGGTCACTAAGATCAGAAAATCATCAGAGAGAAGTTCTATGATTTATCTAAATTAAGAAACCACATCCCATTCCATTAAACAGAAAAAAAACTCCACACAGAGAATATGCATTAATTGCAGACTATTTCTCTTTCAATTCTCAAGAACATGAAGTTGTAAAAGAAAACTCTCCTATGGTCTTAACACTTATAAGTTAGAGTTCATTTCCTTTAAAAAATACCTCAGTAATAGCAAAAGGCCTCTGGAGCCTGCACAATTCAGAGAAATTTATTATTATTCCCAATCTATAATAGACTCCACACATTTTTGTCAAAGAAAACACATGCAAATGCCTTCAATTGTTGAGATTAAGTGTCTGTCTTAGAAACAAAAGACATTAGGTAATACTGACCATTCCCACTGCATCCTGATCAAAAGGGTTCCATTCAACATTCTCAGGATAGCGAGCAAGAACTTTGGATTTAAATGTGCGTCTTAATGGAGTCTGTTCAAAGTTTTCCCCTGCAGGTCAAAAAAAAAAAACCAAACACTTAAGTATTTAATTCACTTTTTAAACCAAAACAAGGCCAAAAAGCAGGACATCAGCAGGTAGATGTGAGGACAAGTGAATTAAGCACACACTCCTTTTAAGAGAAACAGAAAATAAAGACAGTTAGTTAGCATAAAATCAGACTGCTGACATTAGCAAGGATTAGCACTGTACCATTTCTATGCTGTTAGGTATCTGTGCTGTTCCTTATACATGACTATCTTGGGATTGCGGTCATGACAGCAATTCTCTATGCTATTGAGATATTTCAGATTCTTGTTAAAGCACAGCTAAAGCTTCCTTTTCAGTGGAATTTTGTTAATGAAGAAAAGCACAAATAGACAAGATGCAAAGAAGATGGAAGTTTAAGATAGATATACAGGTGGCATCACTTAATTTCTTCTCCAGGATTTAGGAAAAAAGGTTATCCACCATTTATTACAAGAGGTTAGCTGTGAAAAGAGAGTCTAGAAGGTTAAAAGTTCAAGAATCACATAAATGCCCAGGAAGACAGGCTATCAGTTAAACAAAAAAAAAAATTGTGTGCTTTTTTTCCCCCACACTTTTTCCTTTACCTTCTGTTGCACTTGAAATGAAACGGCTGGCACCATCTCGGGTTTTAGAGGCCTGTATATACTGGCATAAAGCTATATAACAAATAAAAACAACACCGCATTATAAATTACATAGTGTCGACTGTAATCATGTAGCTAACACATAGCAGTAAAAAATTTACAGCATTAGCATGCATAAAGGATAGTCTGCTCTCTCGATATGCTTTTTATACCTATACCACTTCAGATACATCTCATTTCAGGTGCTTATTTCTTGAAGGAGATGATCAGTATGTAACAGAAACTCATACTTCCTGCATACACAACCAGAATACTACCGCAGCAATTATTTGTTAAATTAAAGTTTCACATGTTGGACTATAAAATACTCACAAAAAGCAGATGATGAAACTAAGGACAAAAACATTTCAAGGCCCTTGGAACTACCTGAATTTAAGTGGCATGGTCCAGTTTTTCACAAACACCATCCATACACTAGACTGGATGACACAGGCTTGTATATAAGCTCTCAAATTTACTCTAGAGCAATAAATATTCACTGCGATAGCACAGAACTTTATACAATAAATCTTGTGAATATGTGTAGTTGCTTTAAAAAAACAGCAGCACACAACTGCCTATCTTAAAATAAGCTTAGCTATCTTACTAGAATGCAATTAGCTAAACGAGCATGGAACTGTTGACAGCTGTACTAACAATCAGGCACAATTGCATGAAATCATATGCTTTAAATAAATCAAACTATTCCAGCAACACCTGCAAAAGAGAAAACACACTTAAGACTCCACTTGTTTTCTTACATGCAGCAATTATGCAGCAATAGAAATGGATTTCAGATTTGGTTGGGTTTATTCTGTATTTTCACAGTAATATTTCAAGTTCAATTTCTAAGCCAGCTTAGAAACTTGATTTTGTACATTTACTTCCACAAAGCAGCCACACACACACATAGTTATAAGACTGCATACAGACAATAAGGAATCTAATGAACACATGACACCAAACAAAGCTTTGTTTTCACTGAATACTTAAAAAGTCCTTTGATGGCTGAGAAGTCTTGTAACTTTGGATTTTGTTTAAACTAACTCTTAAATATTACCTCAAATGGGGACCTCACCCTGCATCAGGACCGAGGACAGATCTCACAATACACAAAATATTCGCAGCTATTTTGCTAATCTTCTGAGGTTTAGCACTAAAATTAAAGGAGGGGGCATTTGTCCAGTTTGTTTGAAAAATGAACAGCTCAGTTGATTTTCATACAAAACCACTCAGCTATTTATTACTATTTATACTACCATTGTTCAGATTTAAAAAAAAGGCATATTTGGAAACATCTGAAATATATATAGAGAGGGATAGTTAAGAAAAAACAGAGCACAACTTCAATAAAAAAAATATAACCATTTGGGTAAAAGGCAAAGTCCATGACAGAGAAGATAACAGCATTTCTGCAAGAGCTAAAAACAATCTTAAAACATAAAAATAAGCATTAAAGAAACTTCCGCTATTCCAGAAAGAAAAATGGATGTAACTCTACATCTCTATTTACTGACACAAACATACACTCAATGAAAGAGTACTCTGTAAAACAGGTTTTAAAAATAAGTCAGGAGATTTAACACACCTACTATTTTCTATATTTACATCTGTGCAGCTGATGTAATGTCAACTTTGAGATGATTGAGGTAAAAGCTCAGATGTTTACTAAGCTGTTTTGAAACTGGTTTTATTCCTTCCACATACATATAAGGAAGAACATATCCAAAGCCCAAATTTTCTCCCAAAACTGGAAACCACACACATATTCTGGAAACAAAATCTGTGACTTGAAGACCTTTTCATTAAGATGACTAATATTGCAACATACATGAAGCTGCTCTTCCCTTCTGTTAAAAAGGGAATATCAAATGGGTGCCTATATTTTTTAGGGAGGTTCGCCCCATCTCCTCCCAAGAGGCACACTCTCAAACAAGCACTTGAATTTTAGACCTGAAACCTGTCTACAATTTAATGAAAGAGCTGAAATTGATTTCTGGAAACCCACCAAGTCCTGGTCCAGACAGAAACATAAGGAAACACTTAAATGCCTTCCTGTAATTCATCAATCAATTCAGCTGTTGCACAGATACTGCTCTTGCCAGAGTGCCTCCACTTGATGATTCTTTCCTAGAGCCACTCTGCTCTTGTATCATATTTGTCATGCTGATTTCTGCATGAGTATGATGCTCATTTTCTTTTCAATGGCAGCACAGACTTCTATCTTTAGCTATCTCTTTCTGTAAGAATTTTCATGAAAGAATTTTTTCATTTTTTTTTTGTCTATTACTAGACAAATCTCTGGACTTTCAGACTGGGCAATACTGACTTGCAAAGGTACTGACAGGGCTGGGAATCTCAAGTGACAGCTCACCAACAATGCTTGGGAAGTTCAACCCAAGGAACAGAGGGGTGATCGGTGCAAGTCCAGGACACTGGCTACCCTGTTAACTTGCCATCACAACTAATGAAAACCTAAGGACCACAAAGTCTATCGCCTAGGCTCATCTTCCCTTCCCTCATCAAGCAGTGAGCCATTGTCAATAGACAGCCCTTAACAGACAGGAAAAAAAAAATTGCAAACAATATTTGCTTACATCCAGAGTCAAAAAGCAATTAACTCTAAGTTTCTAAATTTATGATTGGTTAAAAGCCTCAAACCAAACACCATGTTCCAACAAAATACTAATTGCAACACATCTCCAGCAGGCAAAAATAACTCATGGTTTCAAGATCTGCCTATGTGAATTACACATTCCATTAATTCACTGCTAACTGAAATGGTTTTGATAAAAACACTGAAGACGAGCATATTAAATAAATGTGGGAGACAAGCCATCAGCAAAAATGGACATTTTATTCCAGAGCTGAGAAAATGAAGACATAAGAGAAGATAAACTGATAAAAATATGATGCATACCACAAGTTTCAGAGTGAGCACAAGGTCCCACACTTAACAGCTAGCAAAGGATGCTATCATGCTTTCTTAAGGCTCCTCTTCTCTACCAGAAATGATGACTACAAAGTATACTTTCCATATTGATCCAAGTTACAATGAAGACGCCTTCAAATACAACTTCTCTGTAAATGATTTCTTTCTTTTGTGCATGTTGCATGCA
Source organism: Coccyzus lansbergi (assembly GCA_033558105.1). Classification (NCBI taxonomy): domain Eukaryota; kingdom Metazoa; phylum Chordata; class Aves; order Cuculiformes; family Coccyzidae; genus Coccyzus; species Coccyzus lansbergi. The sequence goes on from JAUMJK010000157.1 coordinate 1,243,673, forward strand.
AAAGGAATTCTTTTTTTTTTAAACACAACACAGCATCACCTGCTGAAGATTAAGGAGGCCTTTCAAATACATCTGATTATCCTCACATACACATTATCAGACAGATGTCTGTCACAGCATAGGAAAAGCTCTTAAAAAATGAAGATGCAAACTACCCTATGGACTACAAATGTGTAATTAATTTGGATTTAAAGAAGAAACAATAATCAAATAGCTAGAAGTGTAAGATTATTTGTCAGGAACTGACATACGACATTAAACCCAGAAACACAAAATCACACACAGAAGTTAAAAACACAGGAATACTTCAGGAAGTTTCAGGCCAACACAACATTAAATCTTTCAAAAGCTAAGAATCCCTCTGCATTGTGTAATATAAATAATACCATAGAAGCACAGAGAAACACCATCTCACTAGGGAGTGTACAAGTCCACAGTCACCAGTTTAGAACAAGACCTGGTGCTGCACCCAGCAGAGAAATGGCAGTGAGACTCAGAGTTACTCTGTCACTGGAAAAAACACTATCTGTGGCATCCCACTCAAAACAGGACCAGTGAAACTAGTTGGATTAAAAATAAATAAATAGAGAATGAAGAAGAGCTTAAGATTAACGTTTCACTACTCCAGTTTAGCCCATACCCACACAGACAGTTTAACTAGCTTACACGGATCCTTCAAAACAGGAGGGAAGCAAAGATTAAATCACAAACTGAGGTTCTTACCCCGGTGCATTAAAGAAAATGTGGGAATAGAGTAAAGTTCTAATAACCTGCACAGGTAACTCTGAATAAGACTTCCTCCTGATGCACAATTTCCCAAGTAATAGGTTTTTCAACACCAGCAACCACTATTTGGCCTTGGTAATGCCCTTTCTTTTCTCTCTCCTCTTTCACACATAGTCAACCCTTGTAAGACAGCACCATAAGGTGGAAAATGAGCAAATGTGCTACAGCCATCAGTGACATGAACAGGTTTTATCCATCAGAACTGTGGCAAAACCAAGCTATTCCAACTGTTACACTGTGGAGGCAGCCAGCCTCATTACAGTCCTGTATCGCTCTCTCCTTACTTGTTATGTAATTAAAAAAAACATGCATAAAGGACTTAAGTTCTTAGAGCAAGCTTGTTTATCAAAAGGGAAGTCACCAGCTAATCTTGGCCCCTGAAGCAGTCTCCTGGGCTGAGGATGTCCAGCTTGTCCCAGCTCTTCCCTGCAGCAGGTAAAGCTCAGCTCATAGCAGTCTCACTGGGACAAGGCGCACTCAGTACCCACGGGATTAAATCTCACATAAGAGGCAGGTAATTCTCCAACCTCTCCCTCTGACATCTCTTCAGTAAACTGAACTTAAGACTGCATTGCATGCATAAAGGAAAATACAAACCTGTTGAAGATGACCAAGGAGCTGAAACATATCACATTTATTTTTATCTGGCCATTAAAACCAGCCCCTTTCCACTGCTACGGTAAAGCTGACACCACTCCTGTAATAGCCATCTAATACAACTTGCAGTATATGGAAGGCCTGGTGGACGTCCAGTTCGAATTTTATTTATATCACCTTAAACAATGCTGGCCTACATGTCTGTAATTTGTTCTTCCTAATTACAAGCATGTTAGAACAACTAGTGCATGTATGCCAAGGATCCTACATTTGAACTAACAACTACAACTCATGTTGTGATTTCTTACTGAGTCACCGAGTAGTGAATGTAAACGACACCACCATGGAAATGTAGCATATGAAGGAAACTTCTCTGGTTCTCATTTTCCTGCTCCTACCTGCTCTTACCACTATTACTTTTCTTGCTGCTTCCTGTGAGCAGAAGACAGCTGTGTCTGATGAGAATTAGGACTTACAAAGTCATAGATACTACATGCAGCTTTCAACGTGTGCAGGACAGCAAAGCTTTGGAAGTACCTACATGAAACAATCTGTATCAATGGATACCACTTTTCTACAAGATTATACAGAGGGGAAACAAAAAGTTATAGAAACTAAAATGAACTAAAACATTCTTCAATTCAGTAACCTGCAAAGTGCTATCAACCAAGCTTTCCTCAGCTTTGACAAGGAATAAAAAGAGTGAATTCCAAAAGTCTAATTTTAGCTCTTTCCTAATTTATGCAGAGAAAAACCTGATTTACTGCCTTCCATATTCAGGACAAGGAAATAAAAGGTCTTTCCAACACAGCAGTAAGTAAAACAGGTTGTAAAACTTGCAGTTTCAATTACATATGACTTCACCCCCAACAAAAATTTCAAATGAAGAATGGGTGTACTGCAAGTGAAAAAAGATGAAATTTTGAATTCACAACAAAATACACATTTTTAAAGGGCTGGAAATTCAGACTTAAACCCTACCACAAGAGACACACTCCATTCCCTTCCCTTTTTTGACTACATCATTTGCAAAGTTCTGTTTCCAATCTGAACCCCGGTGCAGTGCAATTTGTGGTTGCTACATGTATTACTGGGTGCATGTGACCATGCTAAGTAGTAACATATTTCTGTCAAACCTTCCCTGAAATCATGAAAGATGCTAGACTTGTACGGAAACGTCTTAACATATACACTGTAAATTCAAGTTATGCCTGCAATCACACGTGTTCTCTCAGATAGCTGACAGCACTGGAAGCAACACATGTCCAGGCGGATTGCTTGCAAATTTCTAATGCAAATTCCCAAGAAAATCATTACATTATTGTAACAATTCAGTTTTCCCTGGTGAGTAGTTTGTTTCTTTATAAATATGCTTCTATCCATAGAGTGTTCTTTTCCTCTTCAATACACCAATCATTCTGCTTTGTAAACCACATGCTGCTATGAAAAGTTTCCATTCATGTAATAAAGTTCTATCTATTACAGAATAGCACCGTGTGGCTTAAGTTGTCCTTACTTAGAAAGGACAAACAATCAAAAAAATGCCAGGGATACTTCGCAAGCAAAACTTATTAAAATTTACTCACAGCTTTTTGTACATGCTGCCAATTAACTACTCAGCTTTAGTTTTCAGAAAGTGACTGCAGTGCTGCGACTCTAAAAATTTCACAAGGTTAAGACCTGTAGAGGAACTTCTCCCTGCATATCACCTAGAAAAAAGTCTCTGAGCATCTATTCCAGAGGTAGAGTCTAACCCAGTTTTCCCTCTATGACATTTAAGACCAAGTCAATAAAGAGCAAGGCAGGAGAAGCTACCCTTGTTACCAGGAAAAGTGTCTGAATTGAACAGTGGCACAACACTGATTTTAAAGAAACATTAGTACTGCCACCTCCCTTTATTCATCAAGTCCACTAATCTGCTCAAAATAATTACAAAACAAAAGACATCCAGAAAGCTCTGCTAATTCTGATTAAGTGGTTTGCTGCTTTCATGCTGCTATGCAGCTTGTTGTTTGTTCTTGTGATACAACCTGCTTTTCATTCACTCAATTAATTCAGTGTTGGTGTACATTTATTGTATACATGACATCTTCAAATAAAAAGCACTAGATGGCATGCAATCAAAACATCAGCTTCATATTTTCTTCATATCGACACTCTTAGAGGAATCTTTTAGCATACAGAGGTCTGTTGCCACTAAAATGAATGTCTTAATGAAGTAAATCTAAACCAGCTTCAGCATGAAACAACCATATTGCTCTAATTAAACAAATGAACAAGAACAATTAGAGTGTGTACCAGCAACAGGAACTACAAGCCATACACCCATGGCAGCTTTCCTGTACTATGCAGCACATTGGAGAACCTGAACTGTGGATACAGAAAACCCTAGAGAACCTTATAAATGTGCTCTTTACCTCCACAGTGCAAAGAATCTTACACCAGTGGGAATCATCCCATCTTGTGCAGGGTGGAAGCCCCAGACTGAGCTGACTGCAACAGTCAAAGAGCTGAGGTTTTCCCAAACATGGGATGGAGGTCAAAAGTCAGTCAACAAGAGGATCTGAACAGTGCATGAAGTGTAAACAACATCCAAGAACAGTCTAATTATATCCTGCTTTCAATTAAAAAAAAAAATAAAGCACAAAGGCATACATTAGGTGAAAATGGACATCGCAGGACATTTTGAAGACAACCTTTCTCATTCTTGCAATAGTATGTCTGTCAAAGGGACTAACACATAGGAAAAGAAGTCTGAATTGTTTCCAAAGATACAAGAACAGCAGCAGTTCACAACACATTCAGAATAAAGTTAATCTAAAACCAGCAACTCAAGCCATGGACAGCAGTAGGATTCCCGATTCAGCCAGTAACTGCTCTCAGTATACACAATAAGGCTACAGATATTAAGACAAATAATTATGTTTACTAAACACAAAATTACTCTAGTTCTAAAATTCATAGTTCAAGTCTAAATAAAACTAGTTGGCTGGCAAAACAGTGTATGTACTTCTGGAAGTCTTGCCATAGAAAGGATGAAAATATGGTACAAATGAGAGAACTAAGGGGAAGATAGGCACTTGGGGAGGGGGAATGGTTTGTACACCAAGAGATTTGAGGACTTCTTAGGTAGTCAAACCAACAACCAACACTTGACTTGGTTACACTGCAAAAGCAGTGGTGCTAGCATGCATGGAGAGAGTCAAGCCAAAAAATCAGTATCTTAATATCAAAGACAAAAGAGTTCTATTAAAAATTACTTGCCATATTTCCATTTGCCAATGGAAAAGGTCAAATATTCTACTTCCAAGGCTTAAAAGCAAAACTGGGCTAATCAAACAGGTAATTAAATGATATGGCCTGTACTATACTACATGTGAAATGAGATAGCAACCTCTTGATTCACTGTAGCCCTTCAAAAACAGACAAGAGAAAGAAAAAAGCAAAGCAAAAGCCCTAGGATCTAGCCTTCTGCAGAACACCACCATTCTAAGTTTTCAGAACACCATATTCTAATATTAAAGAAAAATCCTTACAATACATAGCTAGAGAGTTATTAATACAGTAATAATTAGTCAAAGTTTATTTAAAACCAAAACAGTAAGTTTCTCCGATTCTTTCCTTAACAAATACTAAACCACATATAACTGCAAAAAAGAAATCTAAACCTTTACAATGTAGGAATTAAATATCCAACATCTGGCAGACTAAGGTAAGAAATCTATTAAACAAGAATTCTTGGAATAAAAATTGTGATTCGAGAAAAGCTGCAGCTGCCAAATCTGTAAGCGAATAGCCAATCCATCAATGAACAAATGCCTTCAGATTATGACTTGTTTCCATCCTTCCAGTTCCTCCTCCTTAAGCAGGACTGCACGTACATCTCATTAGAGAGGGCTCTCTTCCCCAGCAAACCTCCTCCTCGGATATACACAAAAAAGAGCTCTTGCCTTTTATCCTGAAACATATAAGCCCTCTGTCCTACACTTCTAACCCTCTTCCCCATGTTGGCAAGACCACCTGGCATAGTAAAAACAGAAGTGGTGGTTAAACCCCTTAATTTGTCCCTGGAATTGGAAGTTGTAACAGTTTTTAAGGTAGATTAGGTTATCCATATGATAAAAATCTTCAGGATTAATTAATTTTATTACTGTACTGATGTTTAAGCTACTGGAATCAGTGGCTTAAATCACTGTCTCTAGCAGCCATCGTTCTATTGGATTGATAGCAGAGCTACAACCTATAGTCTTCACACCTGGGACTTTCTCTAAGGAATTCTTTACGCAAATTACTGTTTCACTTTCCCTGACAACAGAGCTCAAAGGCAAAGCAAGTCTGCAGTCTGCCTTACTTAAATAAATGTCTAAATATGTGTTATGGACACACTGTCTTCTATTTAGGTATCTGTCTTAAGTGCACGTGAAACGTATGTTGAGTGAGGTGCCACTCCTCATCTATAAAAGTTAGAAGGAGGAATTAGAGATAAGAGGAAGAAAATAACCAAAGTGATGAAAGGCTCCTAATTCTCTTTTGGCCTGCTTGTCATCTAGGGAACCCAATTTCCCTTATCCCAATCCTATGGGAACCTGTTCCCTTCAGCACACAACATATATTGAAATGTCCAATAGACAATACAATTCTTCCTACTGCAGTCACTAAAAAGACTAGAACAATGAGACAAGTTAACCCTAACTTGTTGACTATAAAGATCCTGTGGTTTTCCCATTCTCTTTTGCATTCCAGAACTCAAGAACTGTAATGTTTCAAGAACTCTAACACAAAGAACCTCACTGTGTACTGAAATAAAAAAACAAGAATTCATTTCACTAACTGGATACTTAGTGAAAACTCCGCTAGATACAAATAATCTCTTGACCATGCATTGCTTTGATAGCATAAATTCTTCCAAGCCCTCTATGGCAAATGAAAATACAGGAATTAATAGATACCCATTCACTGTTTAAGTGAAATGCATTCATACCGTTGATAACAGCACATATTGCGACATGCATTCAGGAATAGTTTCAAATGCTGCAATAATTAATTTAAAGCACCACAAAAAAAAGCAGCAGTGGACATCTGCATTCTGTGATTGTAAAGTCAGGAAACCAAAAGCTTTTGTTTTCATTTTTTCTGGTAATGTTTCAAGGGAGGCGGGAAGAGGTGGGGCAGGGAAGTGGCAGAAGAAACCATCAAGAATCTAAGGCAGCTTTTAAAAAAAAAACCAAACAAACAAGCAAAAACCCCAAAAAAGTTCCCAGTTAGCATTTTTAAAAGCTTCCTACTTTTTTAATTAAAAAAAACCAAAACCAAAACAAAAACTATTTGCATTTAACAAAGGAAACCAGATGGATACCATATATTTTACATTGTAATCAAGACTGCCTGGCAGAATTTTTCAAAGGAACATTCTTAAAACCAGATTTGTTTTACAAACCTACTTTTCTGCTTTAGCCACAGCAAAAATACTTAAAGAGAGATATTTAGATCTGTTTCCAACCGAAAAACAGAAGCAGCACTCAAAATTACAATGACAGGCGCGTTCCCAGCCACGGGGTCTTGGCGGGGGGGCAGGGGGGACCATTGCCATTTCCATTACACAATAGATCTGAAATAGGCGCAACAGAAGACACTAAGAAAGGAAAAGCATGGCTTATCTTCAGAATAGAACACAATTCTTCTATGTGTGCTAGACACATAAAGCAGAAGTGGAGATAAGCATATTTTGAGTATATTGAATACAGAAATCAGCTGTTCTCTTACGCCTTTTTAAGACTGGCAGACCTGGTAAGCCTACATCAGGGAAGCCTGAGCAAAAAGAAGCACAAGCTATCTTGGGCAACCCTCCTGAACCACTGTGCATCTCCTTTTACAGCAGCTCATCCCTTCACATTAAATGTCCTTACTTTTTTCACTCCTACTGCCCTCCAATTCCAAAACAAATCTGTGTAAAAGCACAAGGATCAAATGTTACTGAAGTAACTCTCCAGTCCTTTAGCCAAGTATTAGCATCCTTCCAGGATACCACTGGGGTTTGGCTTGGGAGAGGAAAACCATATTTTAAAATACACACAAAGCCTTTCAAGGAGGTTCCAATGACATAAAGAGGTCAACAAAATACAAAAAGTTCAGCTATATGACCATCTCAGTATACAAGTCCTGCCCAATGTTTCACTCTGTTATCTAACATCTGAAAACAATGCTGTGTGGTAACTTGTCTTAATAAGAACTGTCCCTCCCAAAAAGCTGCCCTACAGGAAAGCATCAAGTTGCTTGATGTTTTTTTCTATTTTCAAAATAGAAGTGATTTCTAACACCCAAAAATTTATCAGATGTGCTTACAGTTTGGTCAATGGATAAGACAAACTCTGAAGCCTATCTTAGCTCTGACTACATCCTTCCCTCTTATCTCTTCAATCATTTATCTTGAGCTTTCTTCCTTTTACACATACCATATCAAGCTTACCTTTCTTCTTCACAAGGTACAATTCATGTCTGGCTAAAAAAAAAAATTGTTTTCAAAATGAAAATCTGATGAGAACAGGAAGAACAAAATCCAGTGCTTCTGTTCAGTCCTGAAAACACAAGTTACAGGTCCAAGTTAACCACTTATAACTGCATAACACCCCTTTGTTCAAAGTCATAAACAAAGACGGTGGCTCAGGGTTCCACATAAGAAAGATTGAGTTAAACCCCTTCAATGATCATGTTTGAGGAAAACAAAACATTATGTCACATACAGCTTTAACTGTGGGAGATTTTAGATGAGGGAAAGTGAGAAAAAGACACACAAATAAAAAAGCTCAAACATACACATACACACATTGCATGAGTACTTCCCAGAGTGCTCTCTGCCACCCACACACAACAGACTCATGACTATTTAGGGAACAGATTATCAAAAGAACCATCAATTCACCTCATTCAGTGGAGACATCTAGATTCCTTTATTTTCCAAGCCAAGACTAGGCTCCATTCTTACGGCCTCACCTGTGAAACAGCAGCTGTTCTCAAGGCCACTCACAAATGCTAGACAGACCTCTGCATGGGAAGGTTAGTTCATGGATCCTGAGCACACTCCCAGAGAAGGCAGGAGCACCAGGACACCCATCCAGTGCTCACTGCCTGCAATAACCTTGCAGCACTAAAGCAACCTCACAGAGCAGAAGTAATTTCTGCCCTCCAGACCACAAATCCTTCAGAGATGAGGTGAGTGTCCTGCAGATCAACCATATGGATTTCACTCTGAAGAACTTCCTGAGTGCAGCCCCAATGGAGCCGTGCTGCAGAGCACCTGCAGCAATTTAATTAAAAGCTACGTATTACCAGCCTCTTTCCTCACACGAAGGCCTGGTGCTTACTAGTGCCTTCAGTGAAACTTTAGATTAAGTTATTTCACATTTCAACCTCCCAGACCACACATATAGAAGAGCCAGAAAAGGGATGCAACAGTTTTATCTGGTTAAAGCTGACACTGATCTTGCAAAATCAAGGGACTTCTCTTCCCAATACAATTCTGACGATGGCTTAGTAGAACAGTGTTGGGCTTGGGGTGCAAAACCAGGACACAACAGTTGGTAAGGGAGCTTGATGAAAGCAGCAAGTTAAGGAGGAATAAGTAATATATGCAAATAACAGAACAGCTCATAAAAATTTAGGCTTATAGAGGATGGAAGCAATGCATAGATCAGGGCATTGCAACAACCTCGAGATCTCTAATCACGTATTTCTGCAACACAGGGTGCAACTGTAGACACAAGCAGTACCAACTACAACTGCAAAAAAACTTTTCCAAACTCAACTGAAGTCATGCAGAAAGAATATCTGCTTCTGTAAAAACAACCTTTCTTCCCCTCACTCAGTTACACTGCAGTGTTACTAGATCTGCAAATGAAAAGGTTGCTTATGACTGCCTCATAATCTGAAATGCAATAAAATAAAATTTCTTTCTCAAGTTGGGACAGGATCAATATGTAAATGACTCAATATGGATGTACACGCTATACCTGTCTAGAGGCAAATTCTTCATCATTCATCAGTCTGCATCATAATGCTTGATAATTTCTCCACGTAATAATATTTTATGCTTCCCAGGGTTAACATGCCAGTTTGCTGCAAACTTGACTACACAAACCACAAATCTGAAAGGGTTGTCAAGAAATTCAGAGAGCACAATTACTGCACAACATACATCAATAAGTAATTGCTTCTGACACTGTCACTTCATGTACATTACTTCTGCTACATGAACCCTGCAGGTTACAGGGAATTCAAAAGCTAAGTATAAAAAGTCATTACCAAGAACACTCAAGTAGGACACTGCTAAGTCAAAAGGCAGAGAAAAACAGTTGTAGTGTTTTGTAACTACAAGATCGGTAATTTTAAGATTAAGGGGGAAATAAAAGTGGCTTGTTATTTGCAAATGGTAATATTTCCCATACAATCCATGTAAGTTGTTCTCTTTGTGTAGTATCTCTCTTGCAAAAGAAACTGCAGAAAACAAAATAACACGAAAAAACCCCAAAGGAACAAAAAGCTAAATGAACAGTTCTTCATATGCCTTGCTTTACTAAGGTGAAATTCCTATTTTTTTAAAAGGCTTCGAAAGTCAGACTTGTAAACTCCTATTCTTTAGACACTGTTTTAGCATCTTTAATTTAATCACAAATCAAGAACCTGTAACCTTTCTCCTTTCCCACACCTTACCTCAGAGTCTTCCAAATAAGCTGAATTTAAAACCAAATACCAAACAGTAGGAAAATGAAGAGTTTGGAGGAGAGGGATGATTCTGTAAAACATACAGCTCAGTTTCATCTAAAATACAAATATGATAATCACAAGATTGGCATTATAGAAACATTACCTAATAAACTATAGCTTCAAACACAGTTCAGTAAGTACAGCTGCTTCCCAGTTACATCAACATTTCCATTCTTTATTCTACATATCAGCTACCCTAGCACGTCTGCCTCAGTTCCCAAAGAGACAAAAGATCTTTTTGGCACTCAAACATGGCAAACAGCTTCAGCTTCTTGGGAAAAGATAGAGGGGGTAGGGAGGAGAGGAAAAACTATTATCTGGATTAGAATGTTTCACACATGCCAGTGTAAGTCTGGCCAAAAGTTGTTGCTATCTGGTCCCTGTCCACAGTGACCTATGTGAAAACAGTGTGTGGTCTCAGCCTTGGTGCTACTGGAGAGGCCCCCCATGGCGCCAACACCTTGGTTTGCAATCCCAAAGAAGCAAAGAAACAGAGAAACCTCCAGTCCGGACTCAGAATGAACCCTCAAGGGAAGAGGCGCACTATTACAGAACTGCATGAAGCTTGCAACAATACCATCCATATTACGAGCAAAGAAAGGAAGCAGGAAGGAAAACAAAACAAAAAACCCAAAACCCACCAAAACCACAAAACATTTCAGTCTTTGGAAAAATCAAACAATGGTTTACACCAATGCAAATTATTTCCGCAACAAATGCTGGTATTACTACCATAGCGAAGATAGAAATTTACTCATACGCTCTTTACCTAAGGAACAAACAGAACTGCAGAGTAGCTTGCACCGAAACAATCACAGCTGGCTCCTACCTCAAAAGCTGCATCCTAATTCTAAGATAAAAATGCCCAAAAGAGGAAAATACAAAACCAGTCAAATGTCAGTCAGAAAAGGGTATCTGCTAATTGAAATTGAGCTTGCTCTTCTTCCTCCTCTTTCCGTTTAGCTACACATTACAAATATCTTTGAGGCAAAATAAAAGCTTCTAACTATGTAAGTCTGTTCAACCTGGAAACTAATACAGGAGCTGACATCAGCATTACTACATGGACTACCGCAAAGGAAACTACAACCCCATTCTGAAATACTAAGCAAGTTTCTAATACAGTTTGATACAGAATGCTGTTAAAATAAACCCAACCAACCAGGAAATGCATGAACATAAGCTGTCATTTTAACTCTGAAGCCAACAAAATAGGAAAAGAATGACAGTTCAATTACAGACTGAAGGATGAGGCGAGACAACATTTCTGTTTTATCAGTGAGAAGAAACACTTGCTTTAATATCAGTTTGTCAGATTAATTTTGAGTGGAGCTAAGTGAATACTATATACCAGGTATCATCTTCTTTTAGAATTCACACACCAGCACTAATAAAGAGGTTGCTGTGTGAGCATATAGACAGCTTACTCCTAATAAGTCCAGTTATGGTACATAACAAACACTAACAGATCTTGCATCATTGAAAACAAAATACAAATAAAAGGTACCAGAGACTAAGACTAACTAATATGGTATCACATCACCACGCACTAAAGTGAAAGGAGATCTAGCAGGGATTCTGAAAAGGCATACGAAGGGTGTCTACAGCAGGGATGTTTCCTGGACAGGTAGGCTTCACCTAATGCTCGTTTTTATAGAATCAAAGAATCATACAATCACCAGGTTGGAAGAAACCCACCAGATCATTGAGTCCAACTATTCCTATCAAACACTAAACCATGCCACTCAGCGCCTCGTCCACCCGTCTCATAAACATCTTCAGGGAAGGTGAATCAACCACCTCCCTCGGCTGCCTATTCCAATGCCCAATGATCCTTTCCATGAAAAACTTCCTCCTGATGTCCAGCCTAAATCTCCCCTGGCGGAGCTTGAGGCCATTCCCTCTTGTCCTGTCCCCTGTCACTTGGGAGAAGAGGCCATCACCCTCCTCTCCACAACCTCCTTTCAGGTAGTTATGGAGAGCAATGAGGTCTCCACTCAGCCTCCTCTCCTCCAGGATAAACAACCCCAGTTCTCTCAGCCGTTCCTCATAAGGCCTGTTCTCCAGCCCCTTCACCAGCTTCATCACCCTTCTCTGGACTTGCTCCAGAGCCTCAACATCCTTCTTGTAGTGAGGGGCCCAGAACTGCACACAGTATTCAAGGAGTGGCCTCACCAGTGCTGAGTACAGAGGGAGAATCACCTCCCTGGACCTGCTGGTCACACCATTTCTGATACAAGCCAGGATGCCATTGGCCTTCTTGGCCACCTGGACACACTGCTGGCTCATGTTCAGTCGCTGTCGACCAACACCACCAGGTCCCTCTCCCCCAGGCAGCTTTCTAGACAGACTTCTCCCAGTCTGTAGTTCTGCAGAGGGTTGTTGTGCCCCAAGTGCAGGACCCGGCATTTGGCCTTGTTAAACCTCATGCCATTAGACTCAGCCCAGCGGTCCAGCCTGTTTAGGTCCCTTTGCAGAGCCTCTCTACCCTCCAGCAGATCGACACTTCCACACAGCTTAGTTCACCTGCAAACTTGCTAAGGGTACACTCAGCAAGTTTGCAGATGACACTAAGCTGGGTGGAAGCGTCGATCTGCTCCTTCTTTAAGGGTGAAGCTCATGATCAGATGAACAACTCAAAGTGCCAGGATAAGGACCTTGACAAAAGGCGCACAAGTCCATCTACTGAATAAATGAATTTTTGGATCAAACTTTAAAAGACCAGCTGAGACTGGGAAGGAAGACAGGAAGAAACACAAGTGACAGATCACTGACCTGTCTTCCAGAATAATATTTTTTAAAGCAATCCTATTATTAAACCATAAAATCCGTGAAGGGAAGACTGACCTTTTTTTTTTTTTTACACTATTTCTCTTCTGTAACACTGTTATATCTGAAATATCTGTTATCATCTTCATGGTATGACGTTCAAGACTAGTGAGGCATGGGCAACAGAAAATCTTTGAGTAGAATGTGGTGTCCAGACATTTGAGTCCGAGTTCCATATTTTGTAAGGGCAGCTCATGAACGTAATGAAATGGCAAGTCAATTCTTTGTTTTGCTGCTGCACAGTATTGGTCTGTTGACCAATACTTGTTTAAAACTAAGACACCACAGAAAAAGAAAAGAAAACAAAATCCTTAGTAAAACTGAAAGCAGAAAAACTCCAGTAATTCCATATAGCACAAGTCCTTACAACATCATTCAGATCTCACCTAACTCAAGACACAATGAAAGATGGGATGAAAGATGAGACAAAGCACGACTTCATTCTCATTACCTTTCCAGAGCACAGTCATAGAACCTAAATTAAGAAATCCTATCATAAAACTGCAGCATACAAGTTACGTGACACACAGAAGATTTTTGCTAGTTCATGTATTTCATTACACAGTCCTGGGCAACTGGCTTTAGGCGGCCCTGCTTGAGCAGGGGGGTTGGACCCAATAGCCTCCAGGTGTCCCTTCCAACCTCAACCATTCTGTTACTTTCTCTGTGAAGGAAACTGATCTGTAATAAATGCTTGCTGCCTACTTAAGACATTTCTGTCATCTCAACTGGCACGTTAACACTACCTGGAAATATGGAAATGCACCTCAGCTCCTTTCTTACCCAGCTCAGCAATGGCCACTGGATGAAGCTTCAAAACGTCAGGGGGTGTTGTTGTTTGTTTTGTTTTACTACAACCTAGTAAATTTCTTCCCCTTCAACAGGTCACTTGGTGGCAACACAATTGTCAAAATAAGGAAGGATGCCCAAATAACCTGATCACTTGAATCTAGGGATAAAAAAACCCCTAGCAATACAGACCACACGTCATCTTTAACCCATGCTAACTACAAAGCCCTGAATACAGTATTTCACATTATATTAAAAGAAAATAAATATACACATATATATTGTGCATCTTCCATCCACCAGTCAAATTTTTAAGAAAAAAGAGTTACAGTTGCGCTGTTTAGCAGACTTCCACCATACAAAGGAAAATTGCTATCAAAGGTGCCTCTTCGAGCAAAGTAACCAGACTGAGCATCAATTCATGATCTTATGCTTCATTTTAAAGTCTGCAAAAAAACATTGCATCATCAGTATTAAGGTTGAATACCTGAAACACATAATATTATTAGCTTGGCGAGAACAAAGTCTGCCGGCAGCATCCCCAGGGACCCTGGCAGCCAGCTCCCTGCGGCGTGGGGCGGCGATGACATCATGCCAAGCTGAGCTCCGGTAGCTCTGATGCAGGAAAACCCTGGAGGGACCACTGTGCCCGGCTTCCCCGTGCTGGGGAAGCATCCCGCTCCCCACCAGGGCACCCACCAGTTCAAGAGCCAGCTCTTACAACAATGGACACTTGTGAGGCAAATTGTTTCAACAGTACAAGGATTCAGAATCTATTTTTCAGCACAGAAATAAGAAGGGGGAGGCGGGGGGAAACAGCGCACAATAACCCTTTCATTCAAATAAGAAAGCCTTCCAGGAAGTATAAAGTGTTTCAAAGCTCTATCCAAACCCACTGAAACCAACGGAGGCCCTTTCCATTTATAGCAGTGGACACTGGAAGAGGCTATAACCTGACACACAATTTGAAGGCATTGTCACAGAATCATGTATTATTAACAACACAACAAACTCAAGAAAACACATCAGAATTCCAGCCAGCTTATAAACTGTGATGTTATCATAAATTTATCCTCCTCCTCTTGGCTCCCTCCACCCTCTTTTTTTAAAAAAAAAAAAATCTTTCCTCAAATCACACAAAAATCAGCCTCCCTCAAATACTAAAATCCATTCCCTACATCCAAAACCCACACTCTGTCACAAGGAACACCAATACGATAGAACAGCAGAGTCCAAGATAAATTGCACACTACAGCTTTGCATACTATAAACTTAGTTCTTGACCAGGAAAGCAAATAAAGAAAGAACATCATGCTCCAACTTGCAGACCTGCACACTCAGACAGAACATTTTTTAAAAGGCACTGATGTCTTCCAGTTTACTACTCGATACCAAGTTCAAGTAATTCAATTATGTGAGAAGAGTTCTTCATGTTCCTATTGAGATCAGGGAGCTACTACTACTTCACACAGATAGATATAGGGTATATGAATAACAAGATTAGAATCAGAAACAGTTTTCAATCTTGAAACTTGTTCACTTGTGATTTAATCAAGAAAAATCTGTGGAACCTCACATATGAAATCACATAGCATTTTATTATCTTAGATTTCTTAAATGAAACAGATGCTGTAAAATGAAATTGAAATGATGTAATTTAAAGAGGCATTACAGAACAGACTATTATGCTGTATTCACTCTTCAAGTCTCAAATTGTAGCCTACAGTTATTTTAACATTACACAAACATTAATTCTTTTATGGAAGGATACTGGTCACCGCTAGGGAAAGATAAGAAATTTAGTTTGAATTCATTAAGAAAAAAAAGAACGTTTCCACCATAGCCAAAGTTTAGGAGAGTTTGATGTCAGATTTGAGTT
Source organism: Coccyzus lansbergi (assembly GCA_033558105.1). Taxonomy (NCBI): domain Eukaryota; kingdom Metazoa; phylum Chordata; class Aves; order Cuculiformes; family Coccyzidae; genus Coccyzus; species Coccyzus lansbergi. Next base: position 1,259,313 of record JAUMJK010000157.1, read on the forward strand.
CAAATAAGACAAATTTCACTGTACAAGAAACAAGCACTTATTGGGGAGTGGGGATGTTGAATACAATGATGTAAGAAAATTCTCACAGCATCTTATAAAAGCAAGATAATTTTTATTTTTTAAAAAATTGAAAGAACAAATTGGTCAAGTCCTGAGCTCAAATACACAGAATAGATAATGACTTTGGATAGGGTTTCACCACCATATTCCTAGACCTTTCTAACCAGTTGAAGATGTTAAGTAGCAATCTAGTCTGACAAAAGCAACACAGTGAAACTAAAGCTGAAACAAGGTGCTGCTAAAGCAAAGAACAGATTTTAAACCTTAAAACCGCACGTTTGGCACAGCAATGTTTAGCAGACTGATAACATTCAGCTGTGTGTTTGGTGTGAATGCTCGCACCTCATCTAAGAGTTATACCCTAATCAGATTTCTTTTCCAAAACTGTTGGAAGAGAATCCTTATCCTGTTATGAGAATTAGTGGCTAAGTTTTGCTGCAGCTGTTTCATATGTTTAATTACCTTATAACACAAATCTGTCTTGTATCAAGAAATAATATATGAATAATCTGAAAGAATAAACGCTGTCTTAGGGCTGCAAAAATTTATTGATATACTTAGTTGTCTTTTAAGATGTAGCTGTTTCAAGTCAGGAGATAACCTGTCTTAGGTCTGCGAGAATTTGCTGATGTGCTTAACTGACTTGTGAGATGTAGCTGTCCTCGGTCAGGAGATAACCTGAAGGAAGTCTCCAGACATGGCTGGATAACCTAAAAAAATTCTTCGAGAACTTACACGGTTCTTGGTCTAAAACTAGTATATATACCTACTGCTTTTGTAAGATCACAAAATCACAGAATAGTCTGGGTTGGGAGGGACTTAAAGATCATCCAGATCCAGCCCCTCTGCCATGAGCACAGACTCGTCCCACCAGACCAGGTTGCCCAAAGCCCCATCCAGCTTGGCCTTGAACACTTCCAGGGATGGGGCAGCCACAACTTCCCTGGGCAACCTGTGCCAGGGCTTTGGGAGAAACACTTATTCTTATCTCTTGACCAAAGCCAACTACCTCTTACCAGACAATTAAGCACATCAACAAATACTTGCAACTCTAAGGCAATTACTCTTTTAGGTTATTTATCCACGTCTGGAGATTGTCTACATACTGTCCCTTGATCCAAGGCAGATTTACAGGACAAGGTAATTAGACATACAAACCCGCTGCAGCAAAACTTATCAATTCTCACAGCTTTTCACAGAATTGCACAATGAGAACGTTACCACTTCTGCTTCCAAGACTCTGTCCTTCTCAATATTTCACCGGTGTGTGCTACTCACGCGGTGCCGCAACCAAACTCGATGCAGCATAAAGTCTCCGTCTCGCCCCCGAGCCCGAGGCGCCGAGAGCGGCGGCGCTCGGAGCCCCGGAGCGCCTGGAGCCGGGACCCCGCGGCGCGACTCCCCTCCCAGCGCCAGCACTCACCGGACAGCTCGTCCGGCTCCAGCCCGGTCTCGGTGTCCAGCCCGCAGATGACGAAGTAATCGGCGAAGCGGCCGGGTGCGGAGGAGCCGCCGCCGCCGCCGCCGCTCATGCTGGAGCCCGGGGGGTGCGCGGGGCTCAGGAGCCGTGGGCGGGCGGCGCAGCTCTTCCAGCTGCGCCAGCTGCGGCCGCCGCCTCCATGGCGGCCGGGAGCGGGCAGCGCCGCGCGGCATTGTGGGTACAGCCCCCAGCTGTTCCCGCGGGTGGGGGGGGCGGGCAGGGGGAGCCGCAGTGTTGCGCCTGCGCTCTGCTGGTGGGGTGACGTCATGCTGCCGGGACCGGGTTGAGGGGGGCGCTGTGACCCGGCGAGGGGGAGGGTGACACCCAAGTGCCGGCGAATAAACCCTCTAGGGCTCCCTGGGGACTGGCAGAAGGCAAAAGCTTCCTCCATCAGGCCTCGGCGACGTGAGGGAGCGATCTCCGCCAGCCGTGAGACGAGAGCTGGGAACAGAGTGTATTTCCCTCCTGTATGCACGTGTATAACTTTTCCCAGAAATCTTACTTTCCGAGGACGAATTTTAATGTTATTATGAACTTCACGAGTCCAGAGAAGATCGACGAAGCTGGTGAGGGGCTGGAGAACAGGCCTTATAAGGAGCAGCTGAGAGGAGGTTGTGGCGAGGAGGGTGATGGCCTCTTCTCCCAAGTGACAGGGGACAGGACAAGAGGGAATGGTCTCGAGCTCCACCAGGGGAGGTTTAGGCGGAACATTAGGAAACAATTTTTCACAGAAAGGGTCATTGGGCACTGGAACAGACTGCCCAGGGAGGTGGTTGATTCACCTTCCCTGAAGATGTTTAAGAGACGGATGGACAAGGCACTGAGTGGCATGGTTTAGAATCATAGAACCATAGAATAACCAGGTTGGAGGAGACCCACTGGATCATCGAGTCCAACTGTTCCTATCAAACACTAAACCATGTCCCTCAGCACCTCATCCACTTGTCCCTTAAACACCTCCAGGGAAGGTGAATCAGCCACCTCCCTGGGCAGCCTGTTCCAGTGCCCAATGACCCTTTCCGTGAAAAGAATTTTCCTAATGTCCAGCCTAAACCTCCCATGGTGGAGCTCAAGGCCATTCCCTCTTGTCCTGTCCCATGTCACTTGGGAGTATTTGATAGGAATGGTTGGACTTTTCCAACCTGGTGGTTCTATGATTCTATATCTGCTGCTAATTCAAAGCTGGCTCCAGCTCTCTGCATGACCTTGCCTTTAAGATATTAAGAGACTCCACACAGAGGTGATTGCAGAAGAGACACTGGGGACGTTCAGGGACATGGTTTGTTGGCAGATCAAAATGGTTGGACTTGTTGATCCAAGAAGTCTTTTCCAACCTAGTGATTCTATGATCTGTTCAGCACGAACCACACTGAACACAAGGCATTATCATCTCCAAAGAATGAACAGCTCCTGGGAAAAACACAGTTAGACAGAAACCACGCTATCAGAGGGACATGCTGTCTAACTTTGAAAAAATACAATTACCTAGGTGAAATGTAACTCTACTTTAGCTTAAATCCAAAATTTTCCACTTTTTGTAATAGTGGCTTCTTGCATTAACAGCACAGCTCTGAGCTCCAAGAAATGGGGGCTTCTCACTGTGTCTCTGCCTCCCTGCTGTTAGGGAGATCAAGGATGCTCTGCCAGGCCCTGCTCGCTCAAAGCAGGTGTTGGGTTGGTGGTGCTCTGGAAGAACAGCTGGACTTAGGGCTTCCCTGTCACCTACAGCTGCTCCTCTGGCTCCCTGAGTGGTTGTCACAGCTTTGGGCAGCAGCCATAGCCTGGAACTGGCCAGGCCATGAGGCAGAGAGGGTGGGTGCAAGGGAGGTGCATGTGGGGTTGTCTAGTTTTTGGAGGGTTTAGTGGTGGGTTTTCTTCTATTTGAACTACATCACAGCCATAATTTGGGCTTGCACAGCTAAGAGAAGTCCTCCCCCTCACCTCTGGCTTAGCATGGAAAGGAAACAACCCCTGGGGAGGAGGGGAAAACAGGAACAACTTTAAAGCAGGTTACTGAGGGACTAGTAACCCGTACTGATGCTCTGAGTTGAGAACACATCTTTCCTCTGACCACAGAAGGACCTGGGTAGCCTCTCTAAGCTAAAATTAGGTCTGTAAGCATAGAATCATAGAACAACCAGGCTGGAAGAGACCCACCGGATCATTGAGTCCAACCATTCCTATCAAACACTAAACCATGCCCCTCAGCACCTTGTCTACCCGTGCCTTAAACACTTCCAGGGAAAGTGAATCAACCACATCCCTAGGCAGCCTGTTCAAATAACCTCCCCAGACTGGCTGGTCACACTGTTTCTGATACTAGCCAGGATGCCATTGGCCTTCTTGGCCACCTGGGCACACTGCTGGCTCATGTCCAGTCGGCTGTCAACCAACACTCCCAGGTCCCTCTCCTCCTGGCAGCTTTCTAGACAGACCTCTGCAGGTCTGTCTAGAAAAGCAGTTTCCCTTCCACTTCTCACTCAGTTCTCTACTTGTAGCTTTCACATCAGACTTCATCCCTGTCTTGTAGGACTTAGAAAAGGAGAAATTAAAACTTATCCATCTTCTTGCATTATTATCCAGGAATGCCCAAGCAGTTATGGTTGCATCCATAATGCTGAATTAATCAGACCACAATCTAATTTAAGATCCTATCAAGTATGTGAAACTTGACATACTTGAGTTTACGTTGCCAAGACTTATTGAGTTCTTTGTGGACACTAGAAACTTAACTACTAATGGCCTACAGCCTTTTGCAGTACAATAACTAAGCTCTTTATTGCAATTTTTGCCCAGTGAAATGTGAGAGCTTTTTCACCCTTCTGGGAAAAATTGTAAGAAACACTGGTGCTATTAGTATTCCCTTGATTAAGACTGGGCCACAGAATGGGTTATCGGTGAATGAAATTATTGCTTATATTTGATTGACAGTCCTAACAGTTCAATTTTAAACCACTAGTAAACCTGAGGGAGAGACTTAGTAAAGATAGCAGCATAATTAGGAGCAGTATTAGAGTGAAAATCTCAAGTTAACTCTACAGTAAACACATACATTCAAACAATGTTGAGCCTGCCTGGTGGTTTGCAGAAGACAGCCACAGAGAACAGAACTAGCTAAATCTAGTTGCTCTTATTCTGTTATGTTCTTTAGCCCTTTGCACATTTTGCTTCCCTGTCTGCTCTTGCTGTAGCAAAGGGCAATGTATTCAGCACATGGTAAGATTTCTTTTGACTAAGCCTGAACTGTATTTTAACCCTTATAAACAGAAGTCATAGCCTGAGGGTCTCAGAAACTCAAGAAAAGCAGCAGAAATTCTGGCAAGGGCAAGAAACATTAAATAAGGAATAAAACAGAAAAATAAGAAATTATGCTTGCTCGCACTTCAATTGTTACAGCAACGGTGATGCATTTAGTAGATTTAGCAAAAAAAGCTAGATGGGTCAATAAGCAGAGGATTACTAGAAATGCTGTTCAGTAGTGATACTTACACACACACCTTGCTATGCAACAGGGTAAGGGACAAGAAATATTTCTTTTAAAAGGAGAGTCTCAGAAATTCAGATTTGCTCTGAATTACAAGAAATTTACAAGAAGAGAGGAACTGTATAAACCAGAATCAACAAAAAGTTAAATTAATCAAGAAAGACAATCAAGACTAACTCCAATTTTTGCTGTGAAAAGCTTGCTCATTCTTTGTCAGATTAATTCTGTGCTTTCACAGCCAGCTCAGTCTCTCTAAAACCTAGGCATCCTGTAGATGTACCCAAACAGCTAGAGCCTTCTCCTCTTGTTTTGTCAATGACAGTGTCTTTTCTCTTGCATTCCACACCCCCACCCCTAATTCTTAAATTTCTGAAATAACTTTGCCCAGCGACCACAAGCAACATCTGTGATGTTCAGGCCAGTAGCTTTAATCTGTCAGTCATCTTCAGCAATGTTCCCATCACAGGAAGCACCTAAAACACGGTGATTTTGTCAGCAAACTTTGCCAATTGCTTAAGGGTCCTTGAGTACAGCAACAGCACTAAACTACATAATGAATTCTTTGAAGTATTCTTTATGGTGTTGACAAGATCCATGGAATTGTGCAAGCTGTAGGAACTATGACTGTTTAGCCAAAGAATCATAAAGACATATTAGTAAATGGGAAGCAATTTAAAAGATTCATCGTCTTTGACAAAACGATCAGTGTTGATTCAGCTGTTGTTTTCAATGGCAAAGACTGGGATTTTGAAGCTAAAACCTTAAATCAAAGGGAATAAAAGTATTTTTTAAAGTAGTGAAGACAGAACTTAATGGGAACACATCTTGATTACTCCTCTTACCAGTTAACTTGTACATTTCACCAACAATCACAATCATGATTACTGGAAGAGTTTATTTAATAAGCAGTAAGAAACCCAAACAGCAAATTACAGTTTCATTCAACACTGCTCAGAGAATTCAAGAAGTCTGAAATAGGATATCTGCCCTTTTTCTGTGCAGCTGGTTTCCAAGATGAGATAAGCTCTGAACAGTGACAGAGCTCAAAGCATAGACACATCTCTACTGTTGTCAGGGTGCTGATTGGATGTGGTGTCGTTTTTTAAGTACTTACATTTCAAGACTCTTAAAAAAAAAAACCAACTTAAAAATCAGTGACACTGACCATGAAAGCAATCCTCTTCAGTCTGCAAGGCTGGATGCTTGAAACTGGCTGCAATTGTGTAATGACAAAGTGTTTTCTGTGAGCGATATCTACACAACAGACTTCTGGAATGCCACCTGCACACCGAATCACCTAACACACATCCTCCCACAACAGGGCACAGATCAGAGAACAGTCATGACAAGGTGCAGAATGTTTCTTAAGCTCCCATGCCATATTGTCCCTCTTCCCCCCAGCTCCAGGAGCCCACACCTGGTGGTGCAGCTTGTGAGCAGGTCACAGATCCATTGTGCAGGTCTGTCTACTACAAGGGCTTCCAGAACCTCAGACAGGCAGTTGGCACCAGGACACTTGTTGGTGAGGTGTGAGGGTTTGTCAATAGCAGAGATGGTGGCAGAGGGGGAGTATATGAGTCTAGTTTAACTTGTTTCCACTCCTTCCACTTGCTGAGGATGGTGCCCCAGCCTAAAAAGGTCAGGTTCTCCAAGGTGGAGGCCAAGGCCAAGACAATGACAGCCATGAAGGCTGTTGAAAACCACCATAGTTTCAGGAAGGTCTGTGCATTTCCCAGTTGTGGGAGGCCTAACATTCAACCCAGTGGCTGCAAAGGCAGCCCAGGAACCCCTGCAAGAGCACCCCACAGCAGAACAAGCTTGAACTTTGGATCATTAAGAGGTACCGTTTGACCACAGAATCAACCATGAAAAAGAAAGAACATCCTGATGTGCATTATTCATGTCAAGACCAAGGCAGACAGAGGATCAAGAGTCTTTCAGGACACCGCGCACACAATATTGACACAGTCAAGGTCACACATTGGTGAAGAAGACATTTGATGGTACTTACCCTGAAATACATCTTCGAAGTCACCATATCAGCATCAAACCTGCCTGTAACAGGGCCCAGAAGGCACTGACAGCCTTAACAGCCCTGACCAGCTTGACTCTGAACCCCACCAACTATGGAGCCACTTAAGTCGGGCTGCTGGACTGCTTCAGGCCCTGGCTACCTGTACTGAGCCCAATCCTGATTTTGTGTTGCTGATTTTCACTTCTGGTTTGCCTCAGAGCTGTCTCATTGCTACAGACTTGCTCAATGACTGAGATTCTCAGCTAAGGCTGCCCCTGGTCCCTCACTGGAGGCAGGAGACAGGTCAGCTTGAGTCTGCCCTTCCAGTCCCTGCCCTGGGGATAGACCTTGGGGGAGATGATTTTAATGCAGAACAACAGTCAAATACAAGAACAATTTCATGATCTGTTCAACACACTTTTTCATGGCATGGAACTCTTCCAAGTACAGTAAACACAGCAAAATCCAAATTATTTGATATAACTGCTCAAGGGCTAGATTGTGAAAGAAAAAAATTGGGAGTTATGACCATAACATGGGATCTTCATTTCAATGCAGGATTTTAAAAGCTATTTGCCACTATGGCACATGATCTTCTCCAGAGCCTACTAACCTTTTAAGGCTATGAAGATATCACTGAAGCCCTAGAGATGTGCAGAAGCAGAATTCTCTGCGTTTTGAAGATTATGTATGGAAAGGAGCTTTTATGAGGCCTCTTGCGTAGTTCTACACCAGTCATTGATCTTGGTTGTTATAATCCACACCCAGATTCTTCATTGTGCACTATAAAACAATGAAACATTATTAGACTAGATGAGAGATTTCTTAAAAGAGAAAGGGGAGTTACAGTCTACTAGTAAACATATGATGCTTTTATTTGTATGAACTGCCATTATTACAAGGCCATAACTTCTATCAGTTTGGGTGACCTCGAGATATAAAGCTACCAGCTGAGAGTTAGATACAAACGTGTGTCATTGCAAGACATCGATTTGTCATAAAATAATCAGAATAACTAACTTCTCATTGAGGGAAATCTGTAAAGTCTGCTGTCAAAACTTCTTTCATTTCCCTCTTAGTGCTGTTACACTAAAATATATGGTGCACAAACCTCACACTATTTATGACAGAAAAAAAAGCTTTCTATACTTTGACCTGCATTCTTTTTAGCTTCCTGGGGAAAAAAAAACCCACACTCTATTCTGTAATATTGCAAAAGAGATTATCACACATTATGAAAAGTAGTTCATGATATCATTGAGGAATAGTTAAGACTTCCCCTTTCCAGCACTGGCTCTAGTGGGTGCTAAGGAATGGTCAGGCTCTTATGCAGCACCCCTTGTTCAGGATTTATTCACTCCACCACACTCAATTTTGAATGGAGGAATCTGACTGGACAGTATGATTCTTGGTGCTTCCCCAATTCCCAGTTATCACTCCACTGTTGTAACAATGAAAGAACGAAAAAAATGTGACCAAGAAACAGAAAGAAATACATTTCCTATTTTGTACCTTTTTAATACGTTACTAGTGCAAAACACTAGCAATATGAATTTTATTCTTGCAGCAAGAGCTTTCACAAAGCATCTATTTCAGTTAGTCCTTACATTTGCAAGGATGTAACTGCAGTAGCTGGTGGGGTATTTCAATCTTTGATCAGCTACCCAGTTTGAGTCAATTCTGCTGGTAGTTCAGCTTTATCCAGAGTAAACTGCATGGTGAGGCAGGCAGCATACTCCTTTTCTAATGGAAAGCAGAGCAATCCACACTGAATTTTAGTTACCATCATAAACCCAGGAAACAGAAACTATACATGATGAAGATTCTCAGGAACCACACCCAAAAGCCTTCAGTTGCCTGACAACAAAACCCGTGTTTGACTTTGCATAATGGTATAGTTCACTAACACGTTAAATGTCATTTTTTAACTTCTTTCGTCTTAAACTTTCAGCAAGCTTTCAACGTCAGTTTTCTATACAAGAAAAAATAATCTAGACATAACAGAACATTTAATGGAAAGTGAATGAAGCTATAACTTCAGCGCATAAGTCTTCCTCCAGAAGTTCATGATAAAAGGATAAAATTATGCAAGGAGTTCTATAAAACAAGTTCATCCCAACTGCCTTCCAGTTCAAAATGCAAAGACTACTATATGCAAGAAATTAGTTTCAGATGCAAAAGGAAGCCAAGTTTACCTACGTGTTCCAAAATAAAGGTAGAAACAGAATTAATCTAATTTACAGATGTAATCAGCTCAGTTTAATTTTAGATGGTATTTTTAATGACTGACTAAAAGAACTCATCCCTTTTAAAAAGGTTAATAAAGAATCAGCCTTAGTGGCAAGTTCACGATGCTTCACTGTACTGAAAAATACAATGTTTCATGTTTTATGTAACAGCTTTATTATCAAATGGCAAGAGATATTTAGTAATGAAATCATGCATCCATCACAAAAAAAATTCCAAAAGATAAACAGGTCACCTAACTTCTCAAAATTCCTTGCAATTAAAAACCAAAGCTACATCTTGCCCATTTCCCACTTTGTTTCAGAGCAGACACCGTTTTCATGTCAAAATATTACAGCTATATCTTGGGTCACCTGCTGGATTCCCTGACAGAAAGAGCAGGCTAGTACAGCATTTCACAGCACAGTGCTCTTTTTTTCAGTTTTCACAATTCCTTCCTTACTCTTCACAACCCGCAGAAGTCATCCTTGTAAGACAGCAAACTGCCCGAGGCCATTGGCAGCTGAAGATAAACACAGAACAAACAGGTTAAAAAAAAAAAAAAAAGCGAAGGTTTTGCAAAGGGAAATGACTCTATTTTGAACCTTTTTAAGGCTTTTAGCCACTGTGATGGAAATCCAGTCCAGGCTGAAACACAACAGGTTTTTCAGTAACATGGCCTGATCCTTTCTACACAGTGAAATATAACTTGGTGAAAGTCTCAAGTGATGGTACGATTCACATTAAATTGAAACATAGCACTTCTTTAGTGTCAAGGTTCCATCAAAACATTGATTTTATGCAGCCCAAGAAGGGATTTTACAATAGCATCTGTTATTGACCAGAAATACAGACAAATTTTGAGAAAAGCCACTGGACAATAAGTAGTAGGTAATTTATTCTGAGAGTTCATCTGCATGAAAAATTAACTATGCAGAAAAGTAGGCTGTAAATCTACAATGACTTCACACTCAATAGTTCAGGGGACACTTGCTCACAAAAGCTGACTTGGTGCTCAAGTTTATGATGGAATAAATCCCCTGCATAAATGACCTCTGAGATTAGAACTGCAGCAATAGAAATAATCACTGTTCAGTTCTAAATGTCAGTAAAGTACACTTTAATAGTAAATTCTAAATGACAAAACAATTACTGAAGCTAGATAATCTTACAATAAACAGCAAACAGAAGTGATATGAATTCCTTTATATGCCTTTGTAAAAATACCATTTACTGTGCAGCCCAGATTTAAATAAAAGACAAATAGTGTATCAATAATATTTACTACCTATTTACATGTAATACTGTGATGAAATGAAGGAGTCAATTAACATATGTTACAAAAATAACAAAACTCCTTAAAGGTACCAGTACCTTTCATATCGCATTCATGAACTGTTCTCTTACTCTCAATGATCTATCACGAGTTAACAGACAAATAAACCCTTGAATTGGAGCGTACGCTAAATGTGGCAATTCCCACTTCAGTACATCAGGGGCACCAACTTAAAGCACAAAAGCAGCACTGGTTTCAGTAGAATAAAATTTAAAACACCACCCCAGTTCGTTGCTGTTCAGGGCCTCATTTTATGGGATCCCACTGAAAATACAACAAACTACAACAGCTATAAGCATACATGGGGAGGTATCATATACCTTACTGAGTGAATATATATACACTCCTCCTCAAAGGTGAACCATAGCTCATTGCCCATTGGTAGTTACCAATGCAGTAGACAATAGAATCATCCTTTAAATTTTATATACACTGACAAAAGCCTTCTGGAATCAACTGTCTAATAAGAACTGCACCAATCTTTTTATCTGACATTTCTAGCTAACTGAGCTGCAATGGAAAATTTTACACTCTTCCCATATTGCTTGACAAATGGTAACATTACATTGCTGAAGGTTATAATTTTTTTAATCACTTGAGAACCATGAGTTTTATATAACCACACAATTGATTTATTAAATTGGCAGGATAAAACTATACAAGTGAAATATTGGGAAAATAATCAACACTAAAAAAAAAAATTAGAACTTGAAAAATCATCAGCCATAACAAAAACTCTAACCTGCTTTCTCCTTTCCTATATCCTCTCCCAGAATAAAACTTTACAGAGGATAAGAGGGAATGACATGACACTTTGCCTCTGTTAATCCAGTTAGTAAAGTAGATGTAGGTTCAAGTATTTAAATCCACACAGCACTAATAAATAGAAGTAAACCATCAGGATGAGAGTATCATTGTAATTAAAGTACAGCAAGAAAAAGACTTTGTTTTAGAGTGAGCACCGTTATTATATTATGCTATTATTTTGGAATTCCAAAAGGCAAAATTTACGTATATTTTGTTGATGAGAAATGTACTTAGACCAGATCACATATAAGCCTACAGAGAACATTACAAAATGGGACTGAATAAGTTTATTTTCCTGCAAGTTTTAGAAAGCATTAACTGTAGTTTATGTCTACATTACAATTTTTGCTCTGCAGATAATCAGAGCAAAATATTACATGTGTGTTTTCACTTACCTCATCCTGAGGGCCCCACACACACCCTCACAAAGTAAAACACTGATGGCTTGGTTACAAAACTATACGCAGTACATTTCTGAACACAATTCCTTCTATTTTAGGTCATGTGTTCATTTAAAGACATTCTTATCAATTACAAGCCTCCCCTTCAATTGCTTAGGATCCAATAGAAAAGCAAATATACAAATATCAGAAGTGCTGATCCTGAGATGAAGCATGAGAAATTCTGGTCCGGTTTGATCCTTATTCAAACTTCTGTTTCAGTTTCTTCTGGAAGACAGCTGGCAGGATGGAGAGGATGGCTAGAATCATGAGAACAAAAACAGAGTTCCAGGAAACAGCTTCCCCTGCTGTTGTAAGTTGGTACAGCGTTGTTCCTGCCTTAATGGCTACAAAAGACGGTGGAGCCACACCTGGACCACGGAATTAGAAGGGAGAAAAAAAGAAAAAACAACTTGTCAGAGTGAAAAAAAAAAAAAAAAGGAAAAAAAACCATAAATTAGTCAATCGACTTTTAACACAAAAAAAATCAGACTTTGTTGCCTTGTACTCTTTTTTTGTTAAAATGCAAATACAAACTCAAAAGACAAAAAACCCTTATCAAAAGAACAGGCTTTATGTCATTTTTAGTATTTTTTAATGCCAACTCAAAGACTAAGAAAACAATATATCCTTTTTTGACTCCGCAGATTTCAAGTTGTGCCTTTACAAACTGGTGTTACTTAAGTTCATAAGGGAACACATTGAACAGTATTTGTAAAAATATGCCTATTGTAAACAAAGTATTTAGTACTACACTACTTAAATTACGAAGTCACTCCTAGGAAGATACATTACAAGGAACAAAATGCTGAGACAGGGAAGAACAATGCATCAGATCAAAGTTACAAATCTCGCTCACACAACTGCACTGAGCTCAAAGCAGGAGCTTACAGAAGTTCACAGACGTATTATAGTCACAGAGCAGAACAAAAAAAATCCTAACTAAGTGTTCACATACTGTATGTTTCTTTAAGCAAGTAATTAAGCCTGGGCTCATTACCTCCCATCCAGTACATCAAAATAGTCCTGACTACTAAAATCTTTTGGTGCTATAAGCCCCAGAGACCATCAAGTACAAGTTGCTGAGGGGCATGGTTTAGTGTTTGATAGGAATGGTTGGACTTGATCTTGTGGGGTCTCTTCCAACCTGGCTGTTCTGTGATTCTATGAAACCAAATATTCTTGTGTGATCTTTCAGCTGTCCAGTAGGTGGTGACGTCTGCTGAAAAATGTATACAGAACAAAGCAAATAACATCCCTTCCTCTAGCTTCCGTCTTCCTGGACTTCAGTAAAGCCTTTGACAGTTTCTCATAGCATTCTGCTACAGAGACTGTCAGCCTCTGGCCTGGACAGGCACACACTCTCCTGGGTGGAAAACTGGTTGGATGGCCAGGCCCAGAGAGCGGTGGTAAATGGTGTTAATCCAGCTGGAGGCCAGTTACAAGTGGGGTTCCCCAGGGCTCAGTGCTGGGTCCAGCCCTGTTCAATGTCTTCATCAATGACCTGGGTGAAGGCATCGAGTGCACCCTTAGCAAGTTTGCAGATGACACTAAGCTGGGTGGAAGTGTCGATCTGCTGGAGGGTAAAGAGGCTCTGCAAAGGTTGGACTACTGGGCTGAGACCAATGGCATGAGGTTTAACAAGGCCAAACGCCAGGTCCTGCACTTGGGGCACAACAATCCTATGCAGTGCTACAGACTAGGAGAGGCCTGTCTAGAAAGCTGCCTAGAGGAGAAAGACCTGGGGGTGTTGGTTGACAGCAACTGAACATGAGCCAGCAGTGTGCCCAAGGCTGCCAATGGTATCCTGGCTTGTATTAGAAACAGCGTGACGAGCAGGTCCAGGGAGGTTATTTTACCTCTGTACTCAGCATTGGTGAGACCGCTCCTTGAATCCTGTGTGCAGTTTTGGGCCCCTCACCACAAGAAGGATGTTGAGGCTCTGGAGCAAGTCCAGAGAAGAGCAACAAAGCTGGTGAAGGGGCTGGAGAACAGACCCTATGAGGAACGGCTGAGAGAGCTGGGGTTGTTTAGCCTGGAGAAGAGGAGGCTGAGAGGAGACCTCATTGCTCTCTATAACTACCTGAAAGGACATTGTAGAGAGGAGGGTGATGGCCTCTTCTCCCAAGCAACAGGGGACAGGACAAGACAGGCCTCAAGCTCCGCCAGGGGAAATTTAGGCTGGACATTAGGAGGAAGGTTTTCACAGAAAGGGTCATTGGGCACTGGAACAGGCTGCCCAGGGAGGTGGTTGAGTCACCTTCCCTGGACGTGTTTAAGGCACAGGTGGACGAGGTGCTGAGGAGCATGGTTTAGTGTTTGATAGGAATGGTTGGACTCAATGATCCGGTGCGTCTCTTCCAACCTGATTATTCTATGATTCTATCCCCAAACAGCAGTTCACTAGCCAGAACTCTTACCTAGAAAAGTGCCAATGAAAAATACTTTCAATGGCACATTAATTACAGGAGATGTTATATTGATAAACCAGTTGGGAAGAAAAGGCGTTATTCTCAAAAATATTATGTAGTTAATGAGGTGTTCTCTGTGTCGTTCAACCTGCCAAAACAAAACCAAAAAGTCAGTAAAACCCCTGCCTTGAATGTACACAATATTTTTGCTACTAGGGGCTTATTAAGGGGTTTTTGTGTATATTTTCCAGAAATGTACAAGTTGCAAACATAAAAATTAGTTTAACAATGAGTGACTCTCCTTGGGTCATCAATGATTCACCTGTTAAATAATTCTGAAGTTCATCTGGAAAAACCAGTCTGTGGTAGAGCACAGTGATGATGTGTCTGAATTGGCCAACTTAAACAACAAACAAGTAATTCGGGGCAGTAGCAGGCCTAACCATCACTTCAACAGAGCAACCTCTGCCTGTCTTACTACAGTCCAGTCAACACAGCCAGCTTGTCATCCTATCCCTAAAGCTTTCACAGGAACTAGCAATAAAGCTTGTTCCTCAACTCATTCCGTTCTAACTCAAGATCAAACTTGAAACAGAGCTGTATTCCTCACTTGGACACTTAACCCAGGTCATGGCCCTGAAGTTCATCAAATGGCTACTGCCAGCACAGTTGCATACACCAGAATATCCAGCATTAACATTTACTGAGGAGCAACCACAACAGCCCCAGCTTTATTTACAGCCCAGCTGTTTCCACTAATACTATATCAAGGCCTCTTTTCCTTCCAGCCTGGCTTTAGCACATCAGCCCTTTTCCAACAAGAACTGTAACATCAAACAAAGTAATAAGGACATCAAAGCATCCACCACTTCTGGCCTAGCCTGGCAGACCTTCTCTAAGCCTAAGTCTAAATGTGGTCATTCAGCCTTGAGCAGCTGAAATCAAACCTGGTCTGATTTCATCTGAAATCTCATGCAGTGATTCACCCTAGTCACAACCCTGTTTTCTCCCTCAACTTTAGTTTTAACTGCAACACTAAAATCAGTACAGTAATACAACTGTGGTATTTTCAATCTTAATGAAGGACATTGATTACTCTTGCATGTAAAATACCTTAGCTCTCGAAACGCATATATATGATATAATTGAGTAAACCTGGAAATGGGGAGATACGAGCTCCACATGTAATTACATAATTTTAAATCACATATACAGTTTTACTAATGGAAATGGTAACCACTGGCTACTCAGAGAATAACCTCAAGATTATACTGCGATATTAAGATGGGGTCAAGAGCCAAATTACTTAGTATTTAATGTAGTATTTAATAGGGTCACTTGTGCCGCAAGCAGCTCCACATCTTACCTAATGAGGAACAAGTTTAAAATATTTTCACACGATTCAAAAATCTTGAACAGAGTATAGTAATAAGCTGTGCTTTATACTTGATAAAAAAAATGCTGTTTGCACATATTTCAGAGCACAAAAAGCAAGAGACATAAGGTCAAATACTAATCACACTACGATTTTGTACTGCAAAATCTTTAACTTCATCTGACAATTAACACCTGCTGAAACCAGACACTTAAGAGGTTTCTAAATGCTCCACCCACGATAATATCTTCAATTACAGTTTTGCAATGGGGTTTCTTCCCCCATAAAAACAGAAACCCAGCTTTCACTAGCTCTGATGCCTAGAGAGCTATTACTTCAAACTGTAACTGGAGAGGTTTCTTATTTACATTGGCCTAAACCAAGGGGGTTATCAGTTGCCAACTCTTCCTACATAAAAACAACGTCCTCCTAGGGTACACCATAAAAATCAAGAATACTCCCGATTGGTTAAAAACACTCAGAGAAAGTAACCACACAGTGTTAGAAAGGAGTCAGAATCCCTTCTTTGTAACTAGATAAATGAACATCAGAGCCCCTAGTTTTTCGTATTATTGCACTATACATTTTCCATCATAAATTTCAGCATCTCTAGAAACTTTACCTGTTCTGACCATTTTACTGCTTTTTCTGTCAAATATTTGTATACAACAGGTCGTCCCACTAGGTATGAGAGCATGTAGCAGAATGAAGCTCCAAGTCCTGAGCACTGTGGGGAAAAAAAACCCAACAAAACAAACAACTAATGAGCAGAAACTAATTCATCTTAGCCTTACATCTCCATTAACTACACTGGTTGGACAGAGCCTGCTCCTAAGCATCCCACCCCATTGAGGCTGAAGGGCTCTCCTCCAGCAGCGTGTACAAACTCCCAAAGAACATTATTGATCCCATAGAGCTTCTTTATTTCCAGAGCATTTTGATCAGTCTTAACATTCAAAGCAGACAATGTTGATTACTTATCAGATCATACTGAACGCTTCTGCAGTTTTATTTTAAGAGTTAGAACAGTAAAAGCTTTGCAAATAAGGGGAACAAGGACATTAAAGAAGTTCAAACTTGAAAATTCATTAACTCGATCCTGCACACCACCTCAATTATCTCATTCTTACATTCTAAAGCTCATTATGACTGCATCTTCTGAACATGACATTTTTTGAAGTTTGTCAATAACATACATTTCATAAGTTAAGCTTCTTGAGTATTTCAGCCATTTAAAAACAGATGTAGTAAAAATGTAGTAATCATGTTTGGAAATGACAGCCTGGTTGTGGTGGATGCGAGAGAAATTTAAAGTAAAGGAAACTTGGATGATTCATACTCAGATGCCTCCATTATTAAGAAAATTAAGAGAAACAGTTTAGCCTTTTAGATCGCTATCCAATGCTAGAGTGAATTTTGTGGGTAACATCATTTCCACAACAGAGCTGAATGAGAAGTGATCCATTCCTCAGAAACAAAAATGTACTTCTATTTCACTCAGACTCTCATCATATCAAAAAAGAAGGAGTTTTGATGCTTTGTTGTATTCCAAATGGACACAAATATACATCCTCACAATTTTCCATACTTACCAGACAAACGAGAAATAAGGCCAGCGGAAAGGGATAAAGAAATCCTGACAGGATACTCAGGAATATAGACCCAGGGATAGCAAATGTTTGCAAGCTGGATGTATCTTAGTTAAGAAAAAACATTTTTTAAAAGGTACATAATTCTTAATTTTATAAGCAGTTGGGATACGTATTGCAAATTGACAAAGCATGAATATAAATAAGCATAGCCTCTGAAGATTTTTACTTCAAAATCTGTTTGCAGAGTTGCACAAGAAGCTCAAGCACAGAAAAACAAGGGGTAGATTCATCATTACACATCAAAAAAAAGTCACTAAATAATAAGGTTGTACTAGATTTTTCTGTTTATCTGTGCCATAATTGACACATTGTGATATTACAAGCAACACACATTTGCGATTTTATATTGTTGACTACAGACATGCAGGCTTCAGACATGCTCTCTAAAGACTTCCCAGAACTGTCTGGGCCCATAACTATTCAGTATCATGAAAACTGACATGTATGAAGGCAACTGCTCCTTCCTTACAAACAGGCATGGTGCACCCACTAGATAACTAGGATATAGGATCACAAATTTCAGTTGCAAGTTTCAAAAAGACAATAATGAAGTTTCCACACCGTAAGCAAAGAGGTTGTTGAGCTCAAGGTCTGCTTAGGCTTTACGAAGCCACTTTGGTCAGAAATGTCGTAATGCAAAAAGAACCTGCAAGCTATTTCATCCGAGTCAAGAGACTGAAATATCAAAAAGGCAAATGATCTTCCTCAAGTCCATTAGAACCAGTACACTTTTTTTTCTAAGCGAGTGTCACAGTTCTGAGACAGCTGCAACATACTTGTCAACTGATCACAGTCTACTGCTGAGACAGTAAATGTCATCCCATCAGTTGCTCTAGTAGTTTACTAAACAGTCAGTTTTGTTCCACATCCTGTCATTATATGAAACAACATCTTAATTTTTTTCACAAATCTATTCTTTGTGAAGTAAAAAAGTAGCTAGAGGATAATTATTAACAGCACGTTCAGCGATGACTTTTCTCAGTTACAAAAGTCTGTTGCACTAAACTATGAAACAGAACTATTATACAGCTTTTAAAAGTTATTAACCTTTAGTTAAGTGCTACGGTGAAGAGTCTGTTTAATCATTAATTAATGTATTCAGCACTCAGGAAAAGAAGTTAACACAGAACACAGGTAGCCTTTGTGTCTCCCTAGGCAGAAACTACTTCAGAAATTTAGCTCTTAGACATTTGTTTCTTGAACATGAGCACTACAGAGATGAAATTAGGCTCACAACACTTTCCTGCAGAAATGCTGTAAAATATTCTGCAAATCACCCCTATATGGCACTTTTGACTATCTCGAGGAAAAGCAACGCAGTAATCTCAGTTTTGCACTAAAATCAACAGTAATTTCTAAGTGGCAATTTAGTTTGCCATCTAAAAAGTTAGCGTAACACTAAAACTCTAATATTCAAGCTAAAAATAATGTCCGTAATAGACACAGCCAAGGTGAAGCTGCATGTAAGTTCCCACAGCATTTACTAGTCAACATGTACTACAATTTCCTTCTACACAATCCTCTCTTGCAGTCTAAAAAGCATACTGAAACACATATTTTTAAGTTCAAAGACTTGGGAATATCTGTGTCCATTTATAAACACACTTGGGTTTGTTAGCCACCTTCACCCATGATCAAGAATTTGTGTTTGTATTTTTCATTTCTTTTTCAGAGAAATAGGACTACATGACTAGTCACGACTACAATATGAATATATCAAGACTGCCCTTGAAAAAGGATACAAAATGTATGTGGCAAAATAAGCCACTAACACTTGAACATAAAATGTGTCCTTATATTTGGAAAGCACTTTTCCCAAGGCCTTTGCATCATCCATATCTCTAGGCACCTTTATACATTCTCTTTCTTCTCTGAAAAAAAAAAAGCAGTAAATATAATAAAACAGTACAGTAACATTACTTATTAGATATTTGCTTAGATGCGCTACATCACTAAACTACAACCTCAGTTTTCTTTGGAAACTGTAGTGATTTTTTTAAAAAATCTGCTTCATTTCTCGGATTTTTTTTTTCTTAGCAAGTAGTGATGAAAAACAATCACTCAAATGAAACCCTGGCAACCAAATAGCAGTCAACTTTTCAGCCAAAACCAACTCTAACTGCCTCGATGCTAGGGTCATAACATTTCAAGTACAGCAAGAGCAGCAGAGCTTTATCTCACAAAGAAAGCTTTAAGAGCAAAAGTCTTATGTCACACCTTAATGTGGTACAACCCTGGGCAGCCCAGTTGAGTGTCCTCCCTTCCTTTCTATTATACTTAGTGATCAGACTGTTGCAAAATGAACTCTCTGAGCAAGTTAATCAGATAGAAAATTAACTACTACAAGAAAAAAAAACCAACAACTTGGACAAGCAGGATTCCATCTTGTCAAACTATCCACCTTCCAACACATGTGCTAGATGCAACGAAAAAGTAGAAAAAGAGAACATGAAGCTTAGATATGAAGGAAGAGAGAAGTCACCTTTTTATGACAGCCTCCGGTTGTACCAGCACACAAGGAAATTTAAAATAAACCTAGCCCTAATCAAAGATGTTTCAAGCTCTCAGCAGGTTAAGAACATAGTGAGATGCCACTGCTCATGTGACAGCGGGTGACTTTTCTAAACATGAAATTTCAACTGTACAACAGAAACCCTAGGTCAAGTACAAGTCTCTTTAGACAGATCCTACCAGTCAGTATTTCAATATCAACCTTTGTATCCTGACATTCTAGGTTATAAACTCAAACTCCCTTTTAAAAAGAATAAGGCTATGTCTATAATTACCTCATATCACCTAAAGCCATGTAGGCTCCTCTACAATTTGATACTGAAAGAAAAGCAAATAAGTTAATCTTTACTGACATACTTACTCGCTAAGTTGTGGGAAATTTTTATATACCAGGAACATAAGGAAAGCAGCTGATAAGAAGATGGACACTAAAATAAGAAGTGATGTCCGAGCTGATCCACCTTCTGCCTGAACTTTCCCTGAAATTAAACAAAAATAAAGTTTAAAAAAAAAACAAAACAAAACAAGAACATAAAATGCTCACATATTACTCTATAGCTACCTGAGGAGAGGTTGTAGAGAGAAGGGTGATGGCCTCTTCTTCTAAGTGACAGGGGACAAGAGGCAATGGCCTCAAGCTCTGCTAGGGGAGATTTAGGCTAGACATTAGGAGGAAGTTCTTCACAGAAAGGGTCATTGGGCACTGGAACAGGCTGCCCAGGAAGGTGATTGATTCACCTTTCCTGGAGGTGTTTAAGGGACAAGTGGATGAGGTGCTAAGGAGCATGGTTTAGTGTTTGATAGGAATGGTTGGACTAGATGATCCTGTGGGTCTCTACCAACCTGGCTATTCTATGATACAACAGATTGCAAACTACAAGGAAACGTTAAGGTAAGCTCTCAACAATATTCCCAATAATGCTTTCAATAACATATATAACAGACAGCTCAAATATCCCATAGAAATCAACTTCTAAAATCCAATAATAATTTATGCCTCAACTAATACACACATTTCTGAAGAGAAAAACAAGAACAAAACAAAGTAAGCAATATTTTTTTTCCCCTTTTGCCAGAAATCTTCTGCCAGCCTAATTACCTTGGGGTTTTAACTTGAAGTTAAATCTTCCATATGTAGAACCCGACTTTAAAACATGCTCATTAACAGATTTTTTTTTCTTATGAAAAAATTAGCAGGCACAGCTACTAGCCAGTCAGGGCAAACACTCATCAAGAGAAAAAGTATAAACATTCAGCCCAGCCTGGGATATAAAGGTTATAGTTCTCAGACTTGGCAAGTACACATATACTTTACACTCATATAGAAAGACTTCTCTTGGATATGCCTTTAATTTCTTGTGTAGAGGAAGTCACAGCAGTAAAATATGTAACACAACAACATTTTAGGCCTCTTTTGTACTTCAGATATTTACCAGTCTGATCACCTGCATCCAATACACTGCTTGGTACAAATTCAGCCTATACGCACAAAGTACCCTAAACAGAAAAACAAACAGCAAGAACTCCCTGCTTCCATACTAGGGTGGGTACGTATGTATGTATCAAAACATTCCCCTCAGGGGAGAGCACAACTAGCAGGGCACACCAGTCTTTGCCGAGGGAAGAACATAAAACATGACAGGGCTGTATTTTCATTTGTGGATATGGGTGGCATGACTACAATGCCAACACGTTAACATTTGAGTGGGTCACGCTGCCACCTCAATGTTGTGAAATGCAGGGAAAGGATGATGAAACCCACGGATGAAATAGAGCTGGCTGGACTAGCTGGCAGTTTTACTTGATTTAACGTTTTTCGCTTTGAGGTCAGCGTGATCCCACAGGTTCACACAGGCTCAGCTGAGGCAAAGGGTAGCATCCATGTGGCAATAAAAAGCATGCATACCTCAAAGTGGTTATTTTAGTAAAAATAAGAATAAATAATGAAGAAAACAACTTAAGAGGACTGGACAGGAAAACAGTGAACTACACTTTTTGCACTACAGTCAGTGAAATAACATATAGAGACAGATGCAGACACAGTCATCTGCTCACAGAGACACAGACACACATGAAGATGTTGCACACATCCACACAGGCAAACACACAAACTCACACATACACACAAACACACTGACACATGCTCACACAGACACGGACAGTCAGACACACAGAAACATGCACATGCAGAGACACAAAAATACATGCAGACAAGCGCACACACTCACATGCACCCACAGATACATGCAGACACGTAGGCACATGTAGACACACACACGTGTACACAACCACAGAATCAACAGGTTGGAAAAGACCTCCAGGATCATCAAGTCCAACCATTCCTACCTGCTACTAAACTATGTCCCTGATCACCTTGTCTACCCGTCTTTTAAATACCTGCAGGAATGGTGACTCCATCACCTCCCTGGGCAGCCTCTGCCAGTGTCCAATAACCCCTTCCGTGAATTTTTTTTCCCTGATGTCCAGCCTGAGCCTCCCCTGCTTGAGGCCAGACACACACACACGCAGACACACTCGCAGGCGCAAACACAGAGACACACACTCACAGGCACCCACTCATACGCTCACAGGCACATACAGACCCTCAAAACACTCACAGGCACACAGAGACACACTCACAGGCACACAGAGACACACTCATAGCCACACAGAAACACACTCACAGGCACACAGAGACACACAAAGACATTCACACACAGGCACACGCTCCCTCTCACACACATATACACACACAGACACACTGGCACTCTCAAACACACACTCACTCTCACACACAGACACACTCACAGAGGCACTCACACACGCACTCCCTCTCGCACATAGGCGCTCCCACGCCCTCCCGCGCCCGGCCCCCTCCGGCGCTCACATGCACAGCCTCCCTCTCCCACGCCCCCCCCACCCCCGGCCCCGCACCTCGCAGGCGCTGCCGGTGCCGCCGGGCGCCCTCGGCCGCGGTGTCCGCCATGGCTCCGGCTCGACGCGGGCCCGGGCGGCCTCGCGGCGGCGGGGGAGGGGCGGACCGGGCGCCGCCTCGCCTCACCCCACCGCGCCGCGGAAACGCGCATGCGCCGCCCGCGCGGGCGCCTGTGGGACGTGTGTGCGCTCGTACGCGGGGGTTTACGGGAGCACGTGTCGGCCGCGGGGCCGTGGGTGTAGTGGAGGTAAATACGGTAACGCCGCTTTACGGTGGAGTCGTAGAGGCGCTGGGCGGGAAAAGGCATTCAAGGTCCTCGGGCCCGGCGGGATCTGCCCGCACTGAATCACAGCCCTGAGGGCTTCATCTGCCCATCACTTGCAGGGATGGGGACTCGTCCGCCTCCCTGGGCAGCTTGTGCCAGTGCCCGGTGACCTTTTCACTGAATAAATTTTTCGTAATGTCCAATGTGGACCCCCCAAGCACAGCCTGAGGCCGTTCCTTCTTGTCTTATCGCCTGTCACCTGGGAGGAGAAACCAGCACCCACCTCCCCACAACCTCCTTTCAGGTAGTTTGAGACTACTCAAGGTCTCCCCTCAGCCTCCTCCAGGCTAAACAACCCCACCTCCCTCAGCTGCTCCTCGTAAGACTTGTTTTCCAAACCCCTTAACCAGCTTTGTTGCCCTTCTCTGAATGCGCTTCAGGACCTCAGTGTCTTGTAAGATGGGCCTTTCTGACATACCCCTATGGAACTGCAACAGTAATGCACTCGATCTCAGAATGGTGCGGATTGGAAGGGACCACCAAGGCTGTCCAATCCCAACTCCCTGCAGTGAGTAGAGATGTCTTCCAACCAGATTGGAACAACCCAAGCTCTCTCAGCCTCTCTTCATACAAGAGCTGCTCCATCCCTCTGATCAGTTTTGTGTCATCCTCTGGACCTGCTCCAACAGCTCCGTGTCTTTCCTGTGCTGAGGGCTCCAAAGCTGGATGCAGTGCTCCAGGTGAGGTCTCACTAGAGCAGAGTAGAGGGGCAGAATCACCTCCCTTAACCTGCTGGCCACACTTCTTGTGATGCAGCCCAGGCTGCGGTTGGCCTTTTGGGCTGCGAGCACACATTGACAGCTTATGTCCAGCTCCTCATTCGACAGCCCCCCCAAGGTCCTTCTCCACAGGGCTGCTCTCAAATCTCTTCATCCCTGAGCCTGTAGTGGCACTGAGGGTTGCCCAGCTTCAGGGGCAGGACCTCGCAGTTGGCTTTGCTGAACTTCAAGAGGTTTGCACAAGCCCACAATAGAGCTAAATCCAGTGTGGGGCACTTTTCAGCCCATCCTCCTCAGCCCCAGATGGAAAGAAAGGCCAGCAGGAAGCAAGATAAATACCATCTGTGGGCTTGTTTTACCTCTGTAAGGCATGAGGCTTGGGAGTGGCTTTATACCAGTGAACAGGGTTGGGAGCTTCCTTCAAGGAGAGGTCAGTGGGTCAGACACTGGAACAGTGACAATCTTTGGGGAAAAGGAAAAAGTCTTACTTGATTCTTAGGTTATGTTTTTACTTTTTCGAGCTGGTTTGTTCCTTACTTTTGAGAACACTTCCTTACGCTCTTTTAAGTGAGCCAGATTGCTTTATCTCAGGAGAAAGAAACTGCTTACAGGCCTCAGGATTCTCTCATGTCCTGACCTGTCAGTAAGAAGATTTGAAATCCCTCAGAAAAGCTAGAGCGTCATGTCCCAGTTCATAGATGCCTTGGCATTCAAGCCACATCTGACCTCAAAGCACCTATTTCCTCATGCAGCTTTTTGGCAATAGAGAATCTCTTAACCTTTCAACTTGCCCCAGCAGTGAGAAGTGTTACAGTAAGTGTTCTCTGGAGAGAACATTGAAAATGTGTGGACAACAGAGATTGCATAAGGTTCTGGGCACAACTGTTGACTGAGGGAGATCACGTGTCACCCTCTCTCCCCTTTTCCTGATTTATCTACTTTTAAATCTCTAGCCCTTGTCCAAGGGGCGTTCTCTAGAAAGGAAGCTCTCATGGGAGTGCTGACAGAATTCTAAGATTTAACTTAAGCCTTGCCTATCTGCATATTCTGGCTGCAACTAACTTTATACCACGACTAAGCATATATTTGAAAATTGCTTGTACAGGATACAACAGATAAGTAATTTTATAGCAGAAGAATTTTATGTATTGTATTTCCAGAGATCAGAGGTTTTCATAAAGCAGCAAGGAAGATGCAGTTCAGCACACAGCAGGCCTCTTAAAAGCTTTGCTTTATTGCTACGCTGTACAAAACCCACTTGTGTTACAGTGTAAGTGTATACAGGAAGTTGATAATGCATTTAAGATCTAAATAGCCTAATATGCTAGTACACAGTAACAGCTCCTGTCAAATCCAGTAGGAGGAAATAATCTAGACTATAAATTCAGATCAAATTCCAAGTAAAGTGTCAACCTGTGGCATATTAAACAGACATGGACTCTGCCTTCTTTTCAAGCTGAGACCAAGTTTATTGTTACAACCTCATCTTTATACCTTAGTGAAATGTCAACAACAGTCCTGCAAGTCCTTCATAAAAGTTTCTAAAGCTGTTCTTCTCCTTCCCAGCTCCTCGTGACCACTGTTATTGTTTCTGTGCCTTCTTGGTTTTGCCACTGATGTTGAATTTTCTCAGGCTGGAGGCTAGCTGGTTATCAAACCTCTCTGCAGTCTTATCTCCAGAAGCTCTGCAGCATTAATGGTCCTTTTTGCTCAGCATCTTTTCTGACATCAACCCGTGAGCAGATTACACATGGCGCTTCAATTTACTCAGAATTTCTTATGTTTAGAGTCAAATTATTTTAAATTATTTTATTAAATCATATTTCACTCTTTTAATGTTTTTAGTTGATATTTCAGGAGTAGTGCCCGGAGGAGCTAGTCAGGTTTGTGAACTTGTTGCTCTGGACATTGGTGTCAGATGACAGAATCCTTTTTTTTCAAACCCTTTCACTAGAAAATCGTACGTGCTAGCACATTGGGAATTGCTGACACTGTAGTAGATAGCTTTTTTTTACCCCTATTGTAAATGCATATCATGTTTGTCACCTCCCTGATTATCCGATTGCTTCTGGTATTCCAGGTAAAATGATTCAAACACTGGGACTTCTTTCTTGTCTGGATAACTTCTGACAAAACATCAAATAGTTACTGAAGAATATTGGAAGTAAAACTGTAAATCAAATTATTATGTAGAAAAATGTTTACCAAGTCATTCTGAAACAGAGGAGAAAAAGCACATACTGAAAGATGTAAATAAAATATGTACCACAACTTAAAAGCTGTATATTTTAAATGCTTCAGGGACTTCTAAATGCTGCAAGGTTGAGGCATGAATCCCAGTTTGGGATGTCTGTTGTTTGGTAATCACTCAGAGCCATGGAGTCAGGCAGAGTCTAATTTTTGTGTTACCCAAGCACAAGTAGCTTGACAACACAGGTTGGACCTACACCTGACTCTCGTTAAATTCTCTACTATTCACCACTGCAAGACATACAACAAACCACTGCAGTGATACAATGCCCCATGTTTCCCCTTCTGTTTAGTACAAACGGGGGGGCCTGATGATGGTTCTTAGGACATTGACTCTGCAGGAAGCTCCCAGTGTTAGTAATTATCTCATTAAAAATACAGAAGATAACCTACCAGCTTTCTGAATTGCTGCCAGTGTGAAATTTAAGGATTCATTAACTAGATCACTTTGAAGTTGAAATATACTTCATAAGTGATATCTGTTAGACTAGATAATCAGAAGACTCGTTAAACTGTCTGTTTTCCACTGCTCTTGGTTCACTTCAGAGCAATACTGCTGTTGTGAATATGTTGGGTGTTTTATTAAACTTTGAAACTGTCAGTGGTATTTAGTATCTGCTGACAATCTAAATAGCCACCTCCAAAGACATCCACACCTAACAAATATCAGCAGAACCTCTGCATTTACTCAGGAACAAAAGGAGATATATCTGGAGAATGTTCCATAGGACTCACTCTGTGGGTAAAATAACTCAGAACCTCTATTTAGAATATTAAATTAGATTCACTTACTGGAAAGAAAACAAAAAATGAAAAATGCCACCATAACCCACATCCCATATGTGTTCAGAGGAGAAGGAATTTTAGTAACTGGAGCTCAGTGAGTGAGCAAGGAAACTTTGGATACGTGGTTGAGATCAGCTACTGCTGGAAACAGCTTCACTCCATAGCATACCAAGAACAATAGCTGTGGACTGAAAATAGATTTACTCACTTCACATATAAAGAATCCCCTATTCATAATGTATAACTTTATAAACAACATAAAATCTCCTCTATCTTTTGAGCTTCTTTTTAAGCCCCTGCTGGTACAGAACATACGCTGCACAATGCTTTGTCCATCAAAGAAAGAATGATAGAAGTGCTCTGGTCTCCAGCTGGAGTTTGCTCCAGTGGCTTTACCAGTGCAAGCAGCGCTCTCTGTACTGAGAGCAGGCTTCATATGATTTGGTTTTTGGGAAAATGTACTTTAAACTCAATTCTTTCAAGCTGTATGTGAACCAAAACAAAAAAATTTTTTTTGACCTGCTGGAAGTAAACAAAATATATTGACAATTACTAGGGCAGCAGCTAAGTGGTCAGCTATATGAAATCACTTCCTTCTGTGGGTGGTTGGAACGGTTTATTTTTATCAAATTGAAAAAGCTGTCTTCCCACAGCATGAAACCTTGTATTTGCTTCTTTCTTAAATCATGCCTAGATGGACTGATACAGCATACGTGTCACATGGCTGAGTCACTGACACTGCCGAGGCTTTGTAGACTGAGTCATGCTAATTGTCAGCAAGAGGAAGGAGGAAGAGAGACACAAAGTGATTTTACTCCTGAGACTTTCAGATGAAAATTATCAAAACCTGGAACATTAATCAACAAGTAAAACACATGTATAATTTCTTGAGAAGTGTAGATTCAGAACCCATTTTTCCTGCTTTTCCCCATTATTGCCTGCTTTCTAAGCACCATAAAGAAAACTGCATTGTTTTAACATTTCTTATTATGTATAAATAGGAGAAGAAATTAAAATGCTTGAGAATTGTGTAAACTAAGCAATACTTGTCAGAAATCAAACCTCTAACATTCATTTTATTGTCATTTCATCAAAATTCTAACTTAAACTGTTGCAGTGAATGAGGTTTGTGTGTTTTGATGCTTTCATTAGTTCTGGAAAAGAGTTTGAGGATGTAACTAGTGAGTAAGCATCTGCACAGAAGACAAGTTAGGGTGATGTGCAACTGATTAAAATAAATAGAAAAATGTCAGCAACAAGAGGGAGAAATAGAACTAAGCACATTTTTGTAGCTAGATAGCTTTGTTTGAACGAAAGATTAGAAATATCTTGGAGCCAGAGGGAGACTTAATGAAAGCTTTTATTTATAAAAGTCAGTGCTCAAGGACAGAAGCTGAAAAATTAAACAGCAAATGAGAACAAAGCTTTTAAGCATTAAAATTAGTTGAATCTGAACTCAGGAATCATAAATATTCAGATTCATTTCCCTTATGGTATTTTTTTAATAGAAAGTGTGTTTCTTATCTCCTATTGGCTATTTGCTGTACAACTGTATATTTTATGTACATACTGTATATACAATACACTGAACACAGATTTGCACACAAATGTATAAAATGCATATCTTGAACAGCATGTACCTAGTTTCATTACTGTTTAATTAATCAGAAACACAATAAAATAGATAGTTATGATTCTATCCTAAAACCCTCCTGCCATGGGCAGGGACACCTCCCACCATACCAGGTTGCCCAAGGCCCCATCCAACCTGGCCTTGAACACCTCCAGTGATGGGGCAGCCACAGCTTCCCTAGGCAACCTGTGCCAGTGCCTCACTATCCTCATGGTGAAGAGTCTTCCTTATGCCTAGTCTAAATCTGCCCCTCTACAATTTATACCTATTGCCCCTAGTCCTATCACTACAAGCCTTTGTGAACAGTCCCTCTCCAGCTTTCTCGTAGTTCCTTCAGATACTGGAAGGTCACTATAAGGTCTCTTTGGAGCCTTCTCTTCTCCAGGCTGAACAACCCCAACTCTCCCAGCCCGTCCTTGTATGGGAGGTGCTCCAGCCCTCAGATCATCTTTGTAGCCCTCCTCTGGACCCTCCAAGGACTCCTTCTAATTTATAGCAATAAGGTAGCTGGACATACCTGTCTGCTGGGCAAAAGTTCCCGAATCTAAGTTATTCCAGGCTGATAAATACACTATTTTTAATCAGATCAAAGCCCCCTCTTCAGATACCATTACATACTTTTCAGGCTGTTTTTTTACATATTCTGCTTCTACAAATGTGGAATTGGAGTTTCAGCTCAATTAAACTGAGATTTAGGATATGTATTGGGATTTTGGCAGAAGTTTTTGTCTTTTGATTCTTGTTCTTGGGCATACAAACTCCAGAGGGAGGGGATGAATAGTGAACTCAAGCAGACACCCTTGATTTCATTGAATAATACTCTGTGTTTCTTTTTGCTGTTTTTTCTTTGTTGGACTAGTTTCCAAACTGCCTTACTTTATGGCCAAAGTTGTTCAAAAATAACACTGGGAATGGTATACCGGCAAAAAAACCCCATCCAGATGTGATTTCCAGTGCCCATTTAAACAGCCCATGCCCGAGGTATGTTCCGTCCAATCTCAACCTGATCATTCACTGTCACCTTTTTGTGGGCCAGGCCACTGTTCCTGATGTGACTGCATTGCACTCTCCAGCCGTATGGGCCTGTCACATGCCTTACCTGGGAAACTTGAGAATTCATGTGAAGGTAACTCACAAAGATCATTGGTCTGGACAGCCAGGTGCAGACCACATCCCAGAACTGAACAGATACTGGGATGTGTAGCTTTGACAGTGTCTAATATGCTGGAGTAATGACTGCAATTAATGCTGCAGAGGACAGTCAGGAGTTTTTAAGCTGCTTTGTTCACTGTCCTCACAAAAGCCCAAGCGGAACCACTTGCTGGAGCTCACCAAGTGATCTCCTTTTGTTCCCAGGTTCTTACAAAGTAGACAAGGGGTCAGACCATTGTAACTGCCTATTTACCAATCTCTTTTCTGCATTTTGCTTTTTCACTGTAAGTAAGCTAAATAGGTTCTGCTACCACCAACATGCTTCATTTTATTCTAGTTTGCTTTAACTGAGGTCCTCATACTGTCCCCTAATGCTAAGAAAGAAGCTAGAGAAAATGTGTTTATAAAAAATAACGTAGTAAGATGGAAAGCAGAGAGTAAATGCTGTCAAATAAAAATAAAATTAAAAAAAAAACCTTATTGAGATCTGAACAGGAACCACTTCGGTTTCTTTATATATCAGCAGCTCTCCTGAAATGTGGTCTTTACACAACGCGACACTTGGTTACCTGAGCTGGGCTAGGAACAGAAAGGCTATGTCAGCAGCCAATTGCCTCATGGTATCACAGTCAAATGCTTAAATTATCAGCAATCACCATGCCACATTCTGAGTGCAGTTTTAACCATCCTCTGGTGTTAAGGAGTAAGTGCATTTGGCTTGGAAAAAGAGGAGCAAATAAGTAGTACTGGCACATGGTTTTGAAAAACAGATGAATAAAACATAAAACTAACACTTGCTTCAGCATTAGGAAGGATTTGGTTTTCTTCTCATTAATTACCTAAACAACAGAATGAACTTCAGCAATGTTACCCAGATTTTGGTCAGCATGCCTAGCAAAGGAGAAATTACAAAGATCAAGCTTATCAGAAATGCTGAGTATCTAACTTCCAACCTCTGCTTCTCTGAAATTCAGGCTCAGAATGTTTCAGTGTAGCACTGTGTCATATGACACTGTGTTCCTAAGGTTTTATGTTCCAGGAATACCGTTCTCTTACCTACATAGCTTGGTAAACAACGTTAAGTCACACTAGAGAACACGGTTCTGGTCTGACGACAGAAGCAGCCTGTTTTCTGTGACACAGGACTTTTTCACACCATGCTGGGTAGCATTGTGAGTGACAGGGGCAGTATTTTACTCATCCCTCTTACAGCCCTCATGAAATCATCAGCTTCAAGTTCTGTTGCATTTAGTGTTGCTTCTGGATCTGTTCTTATCACTGGGCCCCCCATAAATCGTAATAAGTTGGATGATCAAAGCCTTTACACACCATGCTGAGTAGCATTGTGAGTGACAGGGGCAGTAGTTTACTCATCCTTCTTACAGCCCTCATGAAATCATCATCTTCAAGTTCTGCTGCATTTAGTGTTTCTTCTGGATCTATTCTTATCACTGGGGCCCCATAAATCGTAATAAGTTGGATGATCAAAGCCATTCTCCACCCATGCTCTGAGAGAGTTGTTTTCATTGCTGAAGAAGATCCTTGCAGAGACATTAACCTGGAAAGTAAGCGTCTACACTTCTGAGATAATAAGGGAAGAACACGTAATTAATCACCCAGTCACACAAAGGCAGAGGCTCTTTCTCCCACTAACAACGGGCCATTTCTCTCAACATTGATGCGCAAAGTACAGAGGGATCAAAAATGTTTGAAACTGGAGGCAGTGACCCTGCTCAGGAGAGACAGCAGGTGATCTCAGTCTGTGAGAAAGCACCTGCTGTACAGAAATACTGCAGAACAGTTTGTTCAGGTAGCTGAAGGTTTATTTCTGCAGTTTTCCACAATTTGCACTGGAAATCTGAATAAAGATATTCAAAATTAAATGAAACTCACTTTTCAGTATTAATAATTTTCAGTTTTAAATAGCTTGACCAGCAGTTATTTACAGCTTTAATGAACCACTGGCTGGTGGCCAGTGGGCAAAAGACTGGATGTTGGGTGATCCTTTGCTTTATTTCTAGGTGTTGCTCAAGGGTCTCAAAAGACCTGAACAGAGAGGCCTTCTGTCTTAGAGGAGGAATTGTGGAAAAATTTATTGGAAGTGGATGCCAGTCAAACAAAGATTTGAACATAGTACAACAATAATGCTGACGGGGAAAGGAAGATGGATAGGTGTGTTCATGTAATATGGGAATGCAAAGCAGATTAGAGAAGAAAGAAGGAGAAGCAAAAAGGAAAAGTAGGAAAACATGGTGTTACTTTTTTGAAAAAAAGCAAAACTTCCCATATTGTAAGAAGTCCCTGCAACTTTCAGCTAAATTGCACAAATTGCATTTGAGATTAGGAGGGGAAAAGTTAATAGGATTATGGTTTTTTCATGTTACAATGTATTTCACAATTCACAATTTAAGAATGCATGGTCTGATCACAATATGCCCAAGTATTATGCCGTATTTCCTTCTGCTCTGCTTTTTCTGTGTGATACAAAATATCTGTAGTAAAAGTGACCAGTGTTTCTCCTCATCTAGCCTTTAGGGTGTACGTTCTTCCAGAAACTAACCACTCATCATGAGTGGGCCAATA
Organism: Coccyzus lansbergi; assembly: GCA_033558105.1. Lineage (NCBI taxonomy): Eukaryota > Metazoa > Chordata > Aves > Cuculiformes > Coccyzidae > Coccyzus > Coccyzus lansbergi. The sequence continues at coordinate 1,291,492 of JAUMJK010000157.1, forward strand.
ACCAATCCACAAGGAACAAAACTTTCACTCTTGCAACCACAGACATAGTTTCAAAGAAATATATTCAGGTCATGAGTAAACCAGTATTCTGCAATGGAAAAATAATTAAAATTTAGAGCAACGTCAAAGGGTCATAATGTGTTTAATTGAAACATTTTAGAGAAGCTGCCAACATTCTAAGAAATTAATTGCTGTATGTATATTCCCATGGGAAATTCTTAAATTAATTGTAAAACTATAATATGACTGATAGCACTATCGTAATAAATGAGCGTCACAGAGTCAGTTGTCAATCAGGATTAGAGACTAAATGGGGATGGTCTGGTAAGTACAGACTGTTTTCACCTAAGGCAGTTCTGTGAAGAAAATCTCATTTCATTCTTGAACATTATGCACCCCATCTGAGACAAGTTTCCTGTTAAACAGCTTGGCAGAATGCAGTAATCCAAATCTACAAATAACTGCGGTAAGGAAATGCACACGCTTTTTTTCTACTGCACACAATACTAGTTCCTTTTTGCCTGTGGTCAGACTACAGGATCAGCTTTTTGGCCTCCTTCCCATAACAGACTAGGCCAAAACCAAAGGCTGCAGAAATGAATGTCAAATGATTGTTTAAGACATTACTAATGTACATGATGAAATAATTTCTGAAAAGGCAAGGCTAGTATAGAAAAAATAAAAGTAATCCACAGGAAGACTGCTAAGTGATTTTATAAGAGCCAAATAAAGCTGGTATGCATTATTCTGAAGAAATCCTTATAGTAGCTGAACCAGCTTGTTCACTTTTTATGTGGAATCACTTGCTGTACTCATGATACAGTTTCATGCAAATATTTCAGTAAACTTTCAGCTTTATTTAGCTGTAGAAATTCATTATTATATCTTGTCAACCCAGCAGAAACATGAATGCAAATGAATTGCGTATTCTGAAGTAACATAACCTGCTCAGGAAAGGCCAGGAGTAGAACAGTAGAACGCTGGCAAGCAGGAACCAAGGTGTATGAGGAGGAAGCTGACGCAGCTTTTTGTTATCCTGAGAACATGATGTTGCCCTGCATGCATCATTCACATGCCTTCAAAAGGTGAAATGAGGGGTAAGTTTTTTCCACTTTGTTACTTCACAAAACACAGGGGAAAGCCACAAATTCTTGTTCAACCGAAGATGTGGGCATTGGCAATACAGTTCTTGTGTTTCCACACACAACCCCTACCTTGCTGTTGCAGCTACTGGAATTAGCGTGCGGTAAACTTGAGGTGTGTTTGTCCCACAGGCCAGGCTAACTGGAGCTTATTTTAATCAAGCTGTTGGCTACCAAGAGCCTAGAAGCCATGGGAATGTGAATGTCTAGGCCAGCTCTGTACTGACCCAGCTAGCCTCATCTGAAGACAATGCTAATGCACCTGGGCTGCAGCTTATGCAGAAGTTACCTAAGCAGCCTAAGCTACCCATGTGTTTGCATGTCCCAGGCAGACACTCAGCGGTAGCACCAACACACCCCAGCTCACCCACCTATTATTTGATGTAAACAGTCCGTAGTGCACCAGCAGTCATCCAGAAACACAAACGTGCCCACAGGTAGAGGATAAAGTGGAATGATTTTGATTTCTTTGCTCGCTTTAACATCTGTATTTCTTCAGCCATTTACATACAGGTCAGAATGAGTCCCATGTTTGCCCTTCCTCAGTGTTATAACACCTTTTGTTAAATAAGAAAATACTCGTACTTCAATCAATATAACCCAATATAAAACATATTAATCCCATTTGTATAGCAATACTGAATTGTAAAGACTTGCAAAGAATAAACACGTGAGTCACCTAATAAAACTGCTCATCAGATAACATCCAAAATGCAAGTAAAAGAAGGAAATGAAAAAAATTTGGTCTTACAAATAAAAAGTATTTTTAATACACTCAAATCCTCATATTTATCATTGTTCTATTTAGGAAATACATATCTCCACACTTTTCAACCCCAATTTAGTTATTTGTGACTCTTTTTTAACATAAGCAGTCATCTAAGGCTTATGCTCTATTCAGCTGTTTCTAGTAGAAAATTCATGTGGTGAAGGAGTAAGGTACTTTTATGAAATACTGTTTACTTAGAAAATATGCATTAAAAATTATGCTTCACTTAGTGTAGCAGGACTAGAACAGAAAGGGGGAACAGGTTTCTTCTAGTAATAGTAAGTAAATTTTCCAGACTATTTTCTGCTAACAAACTCTCTATCTAACCTTAGTTTTCCTCTCAGTCAGCTGTAAGCAGTTCCCTCTCTGCCTCTGGGTATTTCTTTGATGCCTCTGTTATGCTTCCTTACAAACAGACGAAGAATTCTACAAGCAACACTCACTTTCCTTTCTTTGCAGTCAGACCCAAAGAAACACACCTGGCCATGTAGCTCCAATTCTTCACCTGCCCTGTGTGGGGCTTTTGCTTTTACCACAGCCCTGATTCTTTCAGCTATATATTTAATAAAGGAACAGAACTGGGTTTATGTTTTTCCTGCATAAAAGGCTTCTGCCTACCTATTTCTTCTGTATTGTGCAGACATCTGGTAACTGTACTCTCCATTTACTTTACTTTTCTAAAAGAAAAAGTGTTTACAGATCAAATGACGAAGGGAGTAAAGAATTTACCTAATTGCCTGACCTAAATTTTAATCTTAAAAGGACAGAGGAAAAGGTAGATCTGAAAAGCTAGAAAAATAAGAAAAAAGACTACTACACCATGCTGTCAAAAAAAAGTCTTTTTTATACTAAATATATAATAAATCCAAAATGTGCAATTAAGACTGTGGTCATCACGAGAGGTTAATCATATTTACCGACTTCTCTTCCCTGGATTAGTTTTACCACAGCCATTTGATGTTGTCCACATACATAATAGTCATAAAAGACTTCTTGAACAACTTCATCCCTTTTACTTCTACCTCTTTTCTTACACCTTCTTTTCCTTTATCACTTCCTTCTTTCCCACCTCTGATATTCTTGCCCTCTCTTTTCTTCTTTTGCTACCTCTACATTCCTCCTCCTATCTCCTCTCTCACATACTCCTCACTGCTACTGATGGCATCAGTGCTGCTCACCAGCTGTTGAAAACTCTATAATCTCAATACCTACTGGCAATTTAAGGTGCCTGAAAGGAACTGAGCTTCCAGACGTACTGGCTTTTGGTGTCACCTCACAGTAGCTTTAGGAACTGATGGCCAAGTGTGTGGGTTCAAAAGCTGCACTGCTACTAGATTACTACAGTTCTTAATGTATGTATGTAGTTCCTTGCAAATAAAAAGCTTTTCTTAAGTGCTGAGAATTTATTCTTAGTGAATTTTTAATATAATAAAATCCTAGTCCTGTTCTACTGTACTCATAGTTTCTTAATAAATTTAAATGGAAACAAGATAAGATGGTAAAGAATAAAATTATTCTAAGCAGGACTAACTTGAACCCTGTCTAATTAAACAGAAAGAAATTATACTTTGATAAATGTACGTATAACATGCATAAACCTCACTTGAACATATGGTTAATGATACAGATAAATTTATAGCTTAAATGTACTTTTCTCCTCTTAGAATTTATTAGTTTCAGATTTTTTTCCCATTCCCCAGCTTGAACATTTTCGCAGCTATTTCTGAATAGTTTCAGTTTATTGTGGTGTCTTCATTGCAAAAACTGCATTAGAAAGCTTGTGTTTAAAAATCAGCATTCACTTCAACATTGATGCACATATATACTTAGATTTTCTACATATTTGCTTCCTCAAATTTTCAAGTCCACATTGTATTTGATCCACAAGTATCCATTTTAGGAACAATCACAAAAAATAAGATGAGCTTGCAGTCCTACTTGAGGAACAGTAAGGAAAGGACATACTTTTCTCTTGCAAAAATAAAATAAATCCATGCCCATAATGCACATCAAAAGAAAATATTATTGGAGAACTCTGGGATCACAATCATTCTGAGGACATGTTGTATTCACTTTCAGAAATATTGTGATCTTCATCACAAGTTTTCATTTCACAATAATACAACATGTTCCATTCAACGCATTTGTTTACTTGTTGTCCAATTGAATTAAAAACATGAAAGGTGTATGAATTGTTAGTGCCATCTTAGTGCCATAAGTACCAGTTACTATCTCCTGCTTATCTCTCAAGGGTGTCACAGACCCATCATTCTGCAGCTTTCCAAGTTTGCCGTTTGCCCTAAAGACCATGAAATCCAGTGGTTTTGTGCATGCAATTGACAGTTTTCTAATGTCTGACATTCAATGTCTGTGTCTATGTGCCACTGAGGCTTATATGAAACTGCCTCTTTATGTTTAATTTCCCTGCATGCAGGGAAGTTGTTTGGTAGAGGGTAGAGTTACAGACCTGGAAAGGACTCCGTATCAGGATAAGGGAAACCTAAAATTATAGATGTTTATACAAATATAAATATTCAGGCTGGAAAAACAGCACATGAGTTAGGAGAAGGTAAACCTGCTGGAGCTACAGACACTCTTGCTCCACTGCCTGTCGCACAGAGCCTGAAGCAGGCTCTGGGCTGAGTTAGCTGGACTTGCACATTGTGGAAACCAAGCCTCCAGGAGCAGATGTATCTAACCTAAAAGCAAACAGCAAAACCCAATCCGTTGTGCAGTTTATGATCACATCATCTGGTCCAACATCTTGCATAGTTCTAGCAATTCAGGTTTTATGCACATATTTTTAACTAAAGCACTAATCTTCTAAGTTTGACTGAAGTACAGCTTGTGTTTTCACTAAAACACATCTTCCAGAACAGCATCTGGTCTCAGTGAGAAAATATCAAGAGACAGAGTATTGACTGCCACTGGGAATTTCTTGTCATGATTCTCTAGTTTAATCTGTTAGATATTTGATCCTATTACATCTTTCTTAACTACAGAGCTGTTCTGTACCCAGTATTTTCTCCTTGAGCAGTCACTATTTTCCCAGCTTGCTGCCCTGAGTTAACTGTTCACCCAAAAAATTGAGGAGGGAGTCCTGTAACTTTGAAGAGATGTTTATTAAGAAAACAAAAATTTACAAATCTACTTTTTCTGAAGTATCACACTTCAGAGCATTTTTTTCTGCAGTGTTCAGGTTTTTTTCTTACTGTTTTTTAAGAAGCCATTGTTCTGAAAACTCTATAAAAGCTCTGTCTCCTTCGTGTTTACTCAGGACATTAATATCACTGGCTCTATTACACTTTGCTGCTTCATCTCAGCATTTCTGCTCCTGTTGTTCCTCCTCCATACACTTTCACCAGCTAATGACTAAATCTTGTCTTCAGCTTCTGCCCCCTGGGAAACCTGTTATGGGTTAGCATCTCCACAAGCGTTGCCATCTGGCTGGAGGGGGTTGGGATGGATTCTGGGTTTTTTTGGTGGGTCAAGCGCCTACTGAGCTCATGGCTACAGAAAGGAGCTTAGTGGTTTCTTTGAATCCAACCTGAACAAAATTTCATCAAAATCAACTCCCAGCTGACCAGAGGGTTTAAAGGGAGCTGTGCAACCAGAGGATGGACACACTATGTCATCCTTTCCTGACTAGGCCCAGCCTCAGAGTAGGGACTCTGTAAAGGGACGTCCCTTACACTACCCACTAGATCACTGCTTTATCTCATGATTATTGTAGTGAAACATAGTAATCAAGACTCCTCACAACTTCTGTCTTAAACCTAACATGGACATTCCAAATAAGTTTCTTTATTCTCTTCAGCTCAAGTAATTTTTGTGGCTATTTCATACATCCCAGTTTGTAAATACTTAAAAACTATAAATGCAAGAGCTATTCTCTAGCAATGTAGCATCTGTCTCTCTAGCATCTGAGGAGGGGACAAATCACTTCCCCACTCCAAGTTTTCAGACCTCTGCTCTCAGTTCAGATTGTACCATTCTTCAACCACAATGCCCTGCTGAGAGCTCATGTCCAGCTGCATGTCCACAGTGTCCCTGACAATCTTTTCAGGCTACAGAAACCTGCCCGCATTTTCTGCTCTAAAATTTATAACTTCACATTTGGCTGCATTTAAGTGCATTTCTGTTTGTTGATCAGGTGACCATTGTCCTGTTCCCATAGACTCCTATGCTATTCCTAAATCATCCTCACCTGTGATCTGCAGTGATTTATATTTATTTCTAAAATGCTTAAATTATCAAATAGCAAAGATGGTAGTATCAGCAGAAATCCAACAGAAACCAGTTCCTTAAATAACTGCTATTCACTTTTCACCTTTACCAAGAACTGTAATTTCGCCAGTTCTCAATTCCCTCAATGTGGGGTCATGGTTATAGCCTACTATGATACTTTAAAGCAAAGAACTTTATTAATTCTGCAGCATTTTTCCAGACAAACTAGCGAACTCCTCAAACAATCACCTTTGTCTGACTATTTTACATCAAGTCACCTACCATCAGTTTTATTTTATAGATTCATATCTGAATCCTCTTTGAATTTTTTTTCTTTTAAGACTATTATAGTTATTAGCAAAGTTTGCATATTGGCACATTTCTGTGCATACCTTTCCTTTTCTGTTGCCATCCTTGATTTAGCAGAAGTAGCTCCAAAATAGCTTTGGATGCTGGTGATTTGTCCACTCCCTCCATGTCCAATCTCCCTTTGGATTTGTAGGACCCGTTAGGTGCCTTCACATGCACGTATTTTTTTCCCAAATCCTGGGTTGATATTTGAAATGCTGTTGATGCAGGAATACACCAGAGTCAATCTGGCTTCTGTCAGATCTGTCCCAGCACAGCACAGCCAAAAGCAGCAGTTATCAGCTCCTGCCTTTTTGGAATACAGAGATTGTATAAAAAAATCTGCAAAAGTTTATAGAAAGATCTGGTGAAAGCACTCAAACTTGACAAGGCTCAAGAAAGATCTTTGATAGCTGTGTTCCCTTTATATACAATTTTTGGTTTCTAGCTTTTCATTTACTGTAAAGAGAATGATACTCCAGAAAGGCATACATGCTAAGCAGTGCTCTGCAGCCAACTCGAAGGAAGTATATTACTTTATTAAAGCTGACAAATATCATCTTTGTTATTGTTCCAACTTTCTAGGGAAAATATACATGGCTGTTAAACCCAAGACAGTCTATGAGAGTATGTTTATATTCAGGAGTACTTGTGACTGATTTGTATCCAATGTTTGAGGCCTGCACAATACCACATCTGCCTTTTATGAGATAATTTGAGAAGCTCCATTCTCCCATTGCGACCTGAGGTTGTCTACAAACATTCATGCACAATATGAGAGTGCATTATTGGGCAGCTGACCTCTGCAGCATGTATTCACATTTTTCTGTTCTGAGACCAAGAATTGTCTGGCTAAGGGGCACATTTCCCTCCAGTATTAACTCTCATGATTTGAAATTCAACTTAAAAAATAAATTCTTACATCAACTCATCTGTTGCATCTTGTAATATACTCATTTATGCATCGGTAGGATATTTTTCACCTCTTTTGTTTGCTCAACAGTTTTGGCCAAAAAGCTCACCAATTGCTATGCTGTGCTGGCTAGACTGATACTCTTTTGTTCAAATAAAGTATTTGACAAAAGGAGGCATATTTACTTAATACCAACAAAACTTCCGTGTTCAAAGTGCCACAGCTCATGAGTCCCTTGTTCTTTGAGATCAGTTGTCATCTATTAGCTTGTTCCACTCAAACTGCTAATATGTCTGTTTCCTTTGATCTTTACTATTTCATCTCCCTCTTTAACACTAAACTGTCTGTAGCAAATGCAATCCATCCACACTTCAGATTTGTAACAACTTCCTTTTTTAACTTCATGGATGTTTCTTCTGAGAGCTGATGTCCAACCTACATGAAATGTCCATCTGACTGAATCTTACGGTTATTATTTTCTGTGAATCATTTATGCAATTAATCTTGCTGGAAGGCTTGGTATTGTTACTGCTTCTGAGGAAGCAAAGATGCGAATGCCAACATCCTTGAGAATGCAAATACTCCCTGACATACAATGGGGTTTTTTTTCAGAGTACTCAGACCTCTGGACAGTTGCTTACACATTCTTCTGCATAACTTTTTTGTCCTCCTCACTTTTGTATACAAATGGCAACAGCTCTGGCAACAACCTTCTCTAGACACAGCACCTCTGCTGACAATGTTTTACATCCTGTTGTCCTTTTATTTGTAGCATTTTATATCTGTATATCTGACAAAGAGTATTATGTATAACAAGCACATCATGAGCCCCTTGAAGTACTTACTTTTTTTTCCAGAGAAGATATATTCTGTTTCATAAGTTGTTGGATCAGCTTAACATCTACCGTCTCTCTGGTTAGAGGCGTTATTGCTCTGCTCCTTTGATGCAAAGAGCACTGAGATTTGATTTTGTTATCTGTGCTGTGACACAAATGCATGGAAAAGGCTTTGTGCTAACATTTTTCAATTGTATGGAATCTGCGTTTTTTTTTGAGTTTAGGCTACATCTAATAATGGAGTGTGACTGTAGATCTGGACAATGAACAAAAGAACATCCTATGACACTATGTCCGGAAATGAAGCTACATTGTCACTCGGGTCTTCTGGGTCTGTATGTCTCCTGATCTGACTTCACTGTTTAGTTTTTTAAATGAGACACTCATTTTCATACTTGTAATAAAAATAAGAAAAACTAAACAAAAACATTTATGTAGCTGGAAATCACAGTTTTTAGCATTAAGTGGGGAAAAAGAAATCAAAGCAGTAGTAAGAGAAAGTGAAAAATGTGAGTTTTAGTCCAGGAACAATCATGGAAAAGTTATTCATATGGAAAATTTATATCCAAAAGCAAGTCTGTTAAGCTGCTTCATACATGAAAAGACACAATAGATAAACCTGACCAGTGCAGATTTTGCCAGCTCGGATGGTGCTAGTTAGCTTGCCTTAGGCCATTGTCTGGGACTGTGGCCAAACAAGAGAGAATGGTGTTCAAAACCACGCTGGCTCCAGCCTGGTTTAGTGTTGGAAATGGCCTGTGGCCTACACTAATTCCATGTTTGGGAAACACCTGGAAGACCACTGGCACAGTAGGATGGTAAAGGCAATCAAGTTCTAACATGGTACTTGCTGAAACTGTTTAGCTTAACTAGTAAAAGACATAATGTCCTTTATCAGTTTTCTAAATGGTATGACTGTTAGTTCCTGTATATATTTGCATGACCAGCAGGTCAAGGGAGGTGATTCTGCCCCTCTATTCCTCTCTTGTGAGACCCCATCTGGAGTACTGTGTCCAGTTCTGGAATCCTCAGCATAAGAAGGATATGGAGCTGTTGTAATAGATCCAGAGGAGGGTTACAAGGATGATCAGAGTGCTGGAGCACCTCCCAGACGAGTACAGGCTGAGAGCGTTGGGCTTGTTCAGCCTGGAGAAGAGAAGACTCTGAGGAGACCTTATAGAGACCTTCCAGTACCTGAAAGGAGCCCACAAGAAAGGTGGGGAGGGACTTTTTTACAAGGGTTTGTAGTAATAGGACTAGGGGCAATGCATGTAAACTGGAGAAGGGCAGACTTAGACTGGATATAAGGAGAAATTTCTTCACAAGAGTGGTGAGGCGCTGGCACAGGTTGCCCAGGGAAGCTGTGGCTGCCCCATCCCCGGAGGTGTTCAAGGCCAGGCTGGATGGTGCCTTGGGCAGCCTGATCTAGTGGGAGGTGTCCCTGTCCATGGCAGGGGGGTTGGAGCTACTGTCTTCAAGGTCCCTTCCAATCCAAACTATTTTATGATGATTGTGATTGCTGCTTTTCTATCTGATGTGTAGTTTCTCTATTAATGTGCATTCCTTTCAGAGCTGTTCCAGGATGGGCTGTTTGTGGAACTTTTTTTTCTTGATCACATTATCTGACTGTTCAATAAACTCCTATCACAAAAATAAGCTTCAAAATTTCAAGCACATCATTGCATATCATGTCCCAATTGAAAGGATGACAGTGAATGACTTTGTATACTACTCATTAAATTTTACAAATCACTATGTGCTTCACTTATAAATAGCATCGCTTTTTTCATTGTGACTTAAACAACATGCTCGTAGGATAAAGCCTGCAGAAGTGACCGCGAGAGGCCCTACCTCAGTGGCCCAATTCTGATTTTCTGACTGAGTCAGCCCTTCCAGAAATGGCAGCTCTGTTTGATTTTTCTGAGTAATTTCTGACACATCTTTGGATCTTTTTTTTTTTTTTTTTTTCTAAAACTAGTAGAACAAAACACTGGATTTTCCCAAATGCTTAGGAATGGTTCGCACCCTGGGCCCATTGTAAAGCAAATGCCTTTGCAGGAAACCCATGTCTCTGCATCCCTCCTTCCTCACCAGATACCAAATTCACTCTGAAAACAGGAAGTATACATGGCAAAAGAAATGTTTTCCTGTAAAATGACACATTCCACTTACTGTTACGAGGCACAGTTGAGAGAACTGGGGTTGTTCAGCCTGAATAAAATAAGGCTAAGAGGAGCCCTTATCACCCCCTACAACTACCTGAAAGGAGGCTGAAGCAAGCTGGGTGCTGTTCTCCCCAGTAATAAGGGATAGGAAGAGAAGGAACAGACTCTAGTTGTGCCAGAGGAGATTTAGGTTGGATATCATGAAAAATGCCTTCTCCATAAGGGTTCTTGGGCACTGGTCCGGCTGCCCAGGGAGGTGTCTGAGTCCCCATCCCTGGGGGGAGTTCACAGACAGGTAGACCAGGCGCTCAAGGATGGTTCAGTAGCAGGCAGGCATGGTTGGACTCAATCACCTCAAAAGCTCTTTTCCCACCAATCAATTCTGTGTTTCTGCACTCCCTTATGTTGCTGCTGAGCTTGGGGAGAGGTTGTGGCCATGCTGCCCAGGCTGCTCTGAACACAACCAGGCCCTGAGGTGGTGGGCTGAGCCCTCACTCAGGAGGGGGAGCCAAGCAACTGACCTGTCTCTAGCATTTCCCTTCCTCACGTCTAGACACGCTGGAGGGCAGTGACCCCTTAACAGGTGTGTGGGGCGGTTGCAGGACTACATTTCATAGAATCATAGAATGATAGAATCATAGAATCACCAGGTTGGAAAATACCCCTCCCTAAGGAGGAAGCCAAAAGAGAGGGTGCTCAGGAGCTTTGCACAAGAACACAGAATCACAGAATTATTAGGTTGGAAAAGACCCACCGGATCATTGAGTCCAACCACTCCTATCAAACACTAAACCGTGCCCCTTAGCACCTCGTCCACCCATCCCTTAAACACCTCCAGGGAAGGTGAATCAACCACCTCCCTGGGCAGCCTGTTCCAATGCCCAATGACCCTTTCTATGAATTTTTTTTCCTAATATCCAGCCTAAATCTCCCCTGGCGGAGCTTGAGGCCATTCCCTCTTGTCCTGTCCCCTGTCACTTGGGAGAAGAGGACAGCTCCCTCCTCTCTACAACCTCCTTTCAGGTAGCTATAGAGAGCAATAAGGTCTCCCCTCAGCCTCCTCTTCTCCAGGCTAAACAACCCCAGCTCTCTCAGCCGTTCCTCATAGGGCCTGTTCTCCAGCCCCTTCACCAGCTTCATCACCCTTCTCTGGACTCGGTCCAGAGCCTCAACATCCTTCTTGTGGTGAGGGGCCCAGAACTGAACACAGGATTCAAGGAGCGGCCTCACCAGTGCTGAGTACAGAGGGAGAATAATCTCCCTGGACCTGCTGGTCACACCATTTCTGATACAAGCCAGGATGCCATTGGCCTTCTTGGCCACCTGGGCACACTGCTGGCTCATGTTCAGTCGCCGTCAACCAACATCCCCAGGTCCTTCTCCTCCAGGCAGCTTTCTAGACAGACTTCTCCTAGTCTGCAGCTCTGCATAGGGTTGTTGTGCCCCAAGTGCAGGACCCCTTGGCCTCATTAAACCTCATGCCATTGGTCTTGGTCCAGCCTGTTCAGATCCCTTTACGGAACCTCCCTCCCCTACAACAGCTCCACGTGCCCCACGGGTACCGGAAACGGCGTGGGGAGGTGGCAGCTCCATCCGGGCCTTTAGCGCCTTCCCTCCCTTTCTGGTGCGCGTGCTGTGGGACTACATTTCCCGTGGTGCCCCGCCGTGACCGGAAGCGGCTGTGCTGGCGGGCGCGGCGGGGCTGGCTCCATCCGGGCCCTTGGCGCTTTCCCTTCCTTTCGCGCCGGCGGCCGCTGTGAGGCGGCGGGTCCATGTGCGCACGGCGCGGCGCGGCCCTCCGCCTCCCCCTCTTCCCGCCGCCATGGACCCTAATACCATCATCGAGGCCCTGCGGGGTACGATGGACCCGGCCTTGCGGGAAGCCGCCGAGCGGCAGCTCAATGAGGTGAGGGCGCCCAGCGGGGCCTGGGCCGCGGCGGGACCGGAGGGGGCGGTGGGGTCGGAGGCAGCGCGGCGGGAAGGGGCCGAGGGCGAGGGGAGACGGGGGCTGAGGGAGCGGGGATTCCCCCGCTCCCTCAGCCCCCGTCTCCCCTCGCCCTCGGCCCCTTCCCGCCTCGCATTGTCCCCAGCACATGGCAGCGGGGCCGGGCGGGGCAGCCGAGCGGCAGCAAGGAGGTTCCCGTTGCCTTTCCCGTCGGTGGGAAATTATCTCCATTGTCTTCTTGCTCAGGGTAATCAATACAAGGACATGGTTTAGCGGCCGGACCTGGTCCCGTCCAAACGCAGCCTTTGAATGTAGGAGGCAGCGAGACCCTCGCCGCTTTATAAGTATCGCAGGCTCCCGGTGTAAAAGCAGCCTGGGCTAAGTTCAGATATAAATATGATAGTAGTGCGGTATTTGGGGTTCGTACAAATCCTTTGGTGTCGGGAGTTAGCGCTGTCGAGTTAGCTGTGCTTTCTGGGTGTAGTATGGACACGTGCCCGAGAGACTGGGAAGACAGGCTTCCCAACCCAGATATGTCATCCGCTTGAGCCACGTTTGTCTTACATTGGGATAGGACAAAACTAGCAGGTCGTAGTTCCACAGGTTTCAGTTTTGGAAAAAGCTTTTTTTTTTTTTTCCCTTCACTTAATTCTGCCTGGTAGGTGCAAACTTTTACTTATCAATGAGATACAGCCACGGGACTTCCAGACATTTTGGGAAAAATAAAGGTGTTAAAGTGTTTGACTCGGAGAGAAGGTGATAATTTGATGGAGAAGATTTAGGAAAAGCCCGTGTAGCAGCTCTAGTGGTGCCTTTAATTGGCCTTTTCCACAAGTGTTTCTTTTTGTGCCTCTTCAGCAGACTTTTGGGCCTGACAAAATACACTAAATGCAACAGATGTTTGTTATTGCCGAGATAAAGGTGAGCCAAATGTTCTTCTGGCAGTAGAGAAACTTTAAAAAACTAGAGGTTTAGCTTCTCACATTATAAAGAAATGTAATTAAACTGGATTTCTGCATGTCATTTAATAAGTGAATGGCAAATAATGGTGCATTAGAAATAGATAGGTGTAAAGCTACTTATTTGATTGAGGTTTGTTTGAAGTAATCAGCAGTCTTTGCCTTTTATCTTGGTGAAAAGTATTGTAGTGTTTTCTTATTTAAACCAGAGGTGAAAATAATATAGTTGCCTGTAAAGACACTGGTGGATATGAAGTATTAAGTTGGCTCCAAAATGCAGGGGTTTTGTGTTCTATGCTTGTCAATATCTATATGGAATAACTTGCTTGAAATGTATCCTAGTTATATTCTGCAGGTATTGAGTTGCTGAACATGCAGGAAATTGTTCTCTGCCAGTCGAGGTCTTCAGCAAATGGCTAACTCTGTAGCCTGAAGAATCTTGCTCACCGCAACTGGCTTTTGTTCACATTTTTGAATCAAAACATCAAGGTCTATCATGCATTACACAAATATGAAATCGATACAAAATCCAAATTTCTGAGCCTCTTTAAAAACATAAGCCGTTATTGAACCAGCACGTAAGCATCTATTTGTTGGAAATCCACCCTCGGTGATCTTTCCCAGAACTTTAGTGATGAAACTGTTTGTTAAACCTTAAATCTACAAGCACTCGTACATGTATGTAGCGTTAGTTGCATGCATGGTTTTGCATAGGTTTATTCAAGTCAGTTATGCACTTGTTTGCAGGATACTGGCCTAAATTTGTTAACTGTTAGGGCAATTATGTTATCAGTTAATAATGTATGTGGGTCTTTTTCTCTGTAAAGATGAAATCATGCAGTAGTGAGCATTTTCTTGCACGTGGCCAGGCATACGCAAGTGTTCTTATAAATTAATAGCTGTCCTTGGTTGACCTTTTAGTCCCTTGAGTTTTTCTGAAGTGCTTCTGTTGAGCAGATGGGACGTTTTCAGTAGAATGGTCAATTCCCCATCAGAAAGGAACATGTTTCAATGAGTAATTGATATTCCTAATTAATGGAAGAGTTAAGTATTGCGATCTGTCTTTGTCATAGTTTTATAGGACTATGACTAGAGAATGGAACTGGGGTGTATGATTCTTGATTTGTCCTGGCTTTATTATTTTTACTTTAACTTTCATGAGGTTTCATTGTCCTTTGTTTTTCATTTGACAAAGTTTTATCAGGTTATATTGCTGCACATCAAATGCTACAAGAACTTCTGGAGTTGAAACGTGCTCCAGAAATGCAGATGTTTCAGTCTCATTTGCTTTGCTTTCCTCACTTTCGAAATATGTTACAGGGAACGATGCTGCTAGCTCTTGTGACAGCTTCTCATGTAATTTGCAGCTGGTCGTGTACCCTGGGATATTTGCCAGTCTCTGTCTCCCTCTTGGAGGGAAAAGCTGTTTTACAAGGACTTAAAACCAGACTCTTCAAGAAGATGCTGTTGCCTTTTGAAACAGTCTTTGTACTGCATGTAGAAAGTATTTCCCAGAAATGGTGATGAAAATTGCTATTTTTAATTACGCAGCTATGGAATTACTCTGAAAATAATACACAGTGTAGTTTCATCTTTTAATATCAACATATTTATAAAGACACAGTCACTAGGTAATACTTTCCTTGGAGGTTTCTTTATTGTAATTCCGGGGAACTTATAAATTAACTGTTATGTATGTCTTGTAAGTATCTGAGTTTAACCCCAGTGAATATGATTTATTAAGAAATATTTTTAGACTAACAACTAATTTTTCTGTCAGATTTTTTTTTAAAAAAAAAGCAATTACCAATAACTTTTTTTAAGTCACAGATTGACAGAGTTTGTTTAGGAAATTGTTATCCTGTTGCTCTGCTGAAAAGGTGCTTTCTAGAAGTTATGTTTAAGCTTTTTATCCTCTAACATAAGAGATGGGAAGGAAAAATGCTTTAGCTTGTTGGCTAGACGCCATGCACACCACAAGTTTAACAGACTGCAGGAGGGTTTGGTGTTTTTCATTGCCTGCTTAGTAGGTACAAATGTCAGAACGATGTGGTGATGAAATAAGTGGTTGGACACTTAACTACAAGAAGCTTTGGAGTGAAGGGTTGTCTAAAGGGAAGAAGCAAACTGCACGGTACACACTGGCGTTCACCCCTAAGTTTCCAAATGCTGAGGTGCTATGTTTTGGGTACTTTGGGGTTTATAGCGTTGCCCCGTCTATTTTTTAAAAACATTTTCTAATGCAATTTTCACTCATGGCTTATGTTGTAGGCTGAGTAGGAAGAAGAGCCAGAGCATGGCTTTCCTGGCTCTGATTATTGGATCGTGGGTTCTCTTTTTAAGTTGAATATGACTTTTTACCCAAAATACTTGATCGTTTTCACCTCCCATATCTTTCACTCATATATTTTAGTGTGTGATAGATGAGAGGTGCTTTGGTGAGGGATAGTCTTGAAGTGTGTGTGTTGAGACTGGTTCAACATCAAAAATCGTTTTGACGGCAGTAAGGAACTGAGGGAGCTTTGTCTTCATGAGGAAGAGAGAAGTTATTTTTTTGGTACGTGTTAACCAGAACAGGGTAAAATCCTAGCCAGAGGATGGCTGGGAACTTTCTCATGACTTAGCAAATAGTTACTGTGTCTGCTTAGCTGGCCTTTGCTAAGAGCACATTCCTTTTTCCTCTGCGAACAGAAGAATGGGCTTCAGAACTTGCAAACAGTATTCTGATGAAATGAACATCAAGGATGTTTGCAAGGTCTCATAAGCATGTGTGTATTTTTTATGGACTTTAAACTGGCTGTACCATATACATTGTAGCTGCAGGAAAGGTGGCAGAACTAGCTTGCAAAAACCTGAGGTCAGAGCGACTTCCACAACTGCTGAGTTCTTAAAAAAGAACTGAAAGAGTGCTACAGGGCAGTTTGCTGACTCAGCGTGGCCTTATAGTTCCTAGCTTTACCTTTCTATAAAAAAAACCCCAAACTGTTCCATCTCAGTGTAGTAGCAGTGTTCTCCTAGTCGTGTTAGGGTCTAGATCAAAAATTGCATGTAGATTGTTTTCAGAATTGGAATGGAGAATATGCATTTGGTTCGTGTTTTTTCAGTTCTTATAAAAAATAAATTGTAACCTTTATTTAAATGTGTGCTACTTTGAATGACTGAGTAAATAACCTAGGATTCTGGCTCAGCAGTGTATAGTATTATCCTGCTGTTTTGCTTTTCACATAACAGTAAATGAGGTACCTATCGTAGTGTCTGCTGTGGTACGTTGAGTTCTTAACATCTAAGAATGCACGGAGGTCTTTTCACCTGAGATGAAGCTTCTTATTTTTATCATTTACTGGCATGCAGGCATTGTGTGACATCTTTATAACTGTAATATTAAAGATGAACATAACTGACTTCAGTGACTATCATTACTGGGAAAAAAGTGCTTTTCCCTATCTTACTTAATTGTTGGAAGTCCATACGACATGAACTGGTATCTTTGATGTTCACTTCAGACTTCATTCATAATTCAGGTTATGGAGCTGGCATGACACCTTTTTCAAAAATGTGTTTTAGCACATAGTGAACACACAGACTCTGCTAGGAAGAACTGCAGTGAAATATGCAAGAAGATGATGTGTTCTAGAACAGTGATTGCTATTAGCAGACAGGAGTGCAATGTTTGTGGTGTGATAGAATAAATTCCTTAGCTACTGAGGCTGCATAGCAAAGATTGCTCTTGGGAAAAGTCCCTGAATTCTTTGGCTCTCCGACAACAAAGTCATACCAGTGACATGGCATGTTGGAGGATTTGTAAGGGGGAAGAACTTCAGGAGTTTTAGTTTTGATTTTTTTTTTGACCGGTTGACTTACATGTTGGGAAATGGACTTTGTCTTTTCTTCTCTTGCTCCTTGCTTAAAAGTATTATTATAAAACACATATTAAATTTAGAAGACTACAATGGTAATTGGGGGGGGAAAAAACCCAAAACGAAAAGACATTCCATTACAGTTGAAGTTCTACTGATGTCAAAAGTCATAGAATTGTTTCATGTCTCCATGAAGTTAAGGGTATGTGGTGGCAACCATAGTGAAATCCTAATTTTAATTCTCGTGTGCTCGAGCTATGGGGTGTCTGTGTAGAATGACACTACTTGCCAGTGGCTTTACCTGAAGTGACATCAGTGCATCTAGCTCTTCTGGAGACTGTGGCAGGCCTGGGCCAGCAGGATCCTCCATGTTCAGATAGTTCCCTGGTAGACCTTTAATGAATCTTTACTCGGAGCTCACCTTTTGTATAGCCAACTGTTCTGGCTAATTGGAGGCACTAATATCAAAAGTCAGTATTTGTATAGAATATGTGCTTAAAATAGGTAAATAGGTGTGCTTTCTTTTTTTTTTGTTATTGCTTTTTTCAGCAGTGCTCTTGCTGAAGAAGAACATGGTGTCTTGAGAGGCAGCCATCTTTGGAGAGTAGAAAAACTAAAGAACAAAATAACTGCAAAGGTTGTGTGTTCAGTATTGGTTTAATGCTCTAGGTACAAAATCAGCACCTCTGTGGTGTCTTATTTTAAGTTCAGGGTTTTTTTTTCTGGGTACCAATAAAACATTAGGTGTTATTCTTAATAGTAGAGCAAAACAGGGCAGTGAGTGACAAGTTGCTGTGGTGCTTGGGGTTTTATCTGACCATTCAGTACGCTCGTGCCTTCACATAGCTGTCCTTCATTCTCCACACATTTCACTTTCTTTGAATTACCTTCCTTTCAGTGATGTGGGTAGGGCGTTGTTTTAAAGAGTTTGGAAATCTTTTATATTTCTTACAGAATGCATGGAAGTGTTCGTTTAGCCATTAGCTGAATAGTTTAAGAGGAAACCTCATTTGGAAAGGTTGTTATTTTACATATGCTACCTTGTATTAAAAGCACACTTTTTTCCTAGTCTGACTATGCTTTGAACAACTGAAGATGGCTCATCCTTTTGGTTGGTTGGTGTCTGATGCTTGAGATGGTACTTGTGGGATTTTCTTAAAAAACCAAAATAATTATATAGATGTTTTTGTCTTAGCCTTTAAAATTGTTTACAATTCAGAGAATCCACGATTCCCACAAACTAATATAACTGATTTTCCTAGGGAGTTTCTGATACAGTCATAGACTCAGTCCTGATTTTTTTAATGATGGGAAGATTATTATTTGGTGTTTTGTATTTACATGTGTGGCAGTTCTGTACACTGTCTACTTTCTTGTCACTTTATTTTAAGACACAACACTTGTATTCCCTTCTCATTAGTTCATTGATAGTTCTTAAGCAACTTGCATATTTTCTATTGAAATGTCCCTTTTAGAGCTACTTTGCTTCAAGATAGTTGTCACTTTTCATTAAAAAGGAATAGTAATCTTTAATTTTTTTAAATTTTAGGATTATATGTACTTCAGTTTGCACACAGGAAATGCATTGCCTATTTTTACTGTCAAAAAGGTAGCTGTTTCAGTTTATCATGGTCATTGTGGAAAGACATCAGTTTACTCTTTGAAGTCCTATTTATGCAGACTGATATATGACCTTATTTTGTAGATGAGTTGAAATTGAAAGCTTTCTTCAGCAAGTTTAAAGTAACACATTGAAGTACAGGAGTAATTCTGCTGACATTTATGTTAGGCATAGAATTGAGTAGAATGCTGAATTAGAGTCTAGTATCATGTGGTACCTAAAAGAAGGAACTTTACAGACCTGGAGCTGTAGTAGAAATTAATACCAACAAGTAGATTTTATTTTCAGTGTATTTATTTGATCATTACTTGACAGCTGAAAACAAATGGTTATTCTGTGATTCTATGATTGTAAATACTTTTTAAAATCTGAAAGTATATTGCTTTCTTCAGGACTTTGGGGATGTTGGAGGATGCTGGTATTGCAGAGTCAGTTATTTCCAGTGCATCAAAACACACTCTCAACGTTTCAGTTCGACCAGATGCCAGTGGTCTGTTTTTTTTTTGTAGCCTGTAGGTTTTCAGTGCACAGGATGAATATGTACAATGACACTTTAACATTTTAGGGAGATTCTTAAATCTCTTCACTTAAAATCAGTCTTAAATAACCAGAGATAAAAACAAGCCACACTAATCAAATCTTAGTACACATTTATGAACAAATGTCGTGTCCCAGGCTGTCTGTTTTACATTTCATAACACTAGTATGTGTAGGAGACACTTGCTAGGGGAAGTTGAGGTTGGAGAGAAGAACCTGGCGCTATAGAAGCAAGCTGGGCAGTGTTACACACTAAGGAGTGTTGTTGATATAATTTCATGCTGTAGAAAGGCCTCTTAGTCCTGCTAAAAGAATAGATATTTTCTGATTGTTTCTCTTTATGATGTTAATTTGCTTTGCTGCATTAGCTGAGATATTTATTTGGTTTTGGTAGGTGGATAGTGTAATTTCTATGTTTTTTTAAGTAGTAATTTATTTGCTTTATACAGGAGGTAATAAACTGAGTAACAAGTAGATAAGAGGGGTTTCCTGAGAGTTTAACAGGTTAATTTATGTAGCTTGATGCATTTGTCTTTGACAGAGATGCTGCAAAGAATGTATGAAACAATATTGACAGGTCGATGAAGAGAAAGCAGAATTTCATCTTAGCAATTGGAATCACAGAATAAGTAGGTTACAAGAGACCTCAGCACATGACCTGGTCTGACCCCTTGCAGTAAACCTGTTTCGAAGTTAGGTGAGGTGGATCAGGACTCATGCAGTTGAGTTCTGAACATCTCAAAGGACAAGGCTTCCAGCCTCTGTGGACAGGCTGTCTCAGACCTTGGCCACCCGTGTGGTTTTTTTCCTTTTGTAAATTTTTAAGCAGGCATTTCACTCACTGCAGCGCATGTACATCAACTCTTGACTGTGAGGAAAATTGTCTTGTATTCCAGTTACAAAAAACAGACTTAGTTTCTAAGGATCACAATTTACTTTTCCCAGCGAAGTTAATGTTTCAAGGTTTTTGATGCTCTGGAAAGGTGGGCAAAGGGTGCTTTAATAAGGTTAGTTTCTGCTTATTGAAAATACATTATAACATTTAGTGTATCAATGATGTTTCACAATGTAAGAAAAAACATGTTTGGTTTCCTTTTTAAGTGTACTCTTGCAAGTCCTTAGAAAGTTGTTATTCTTTGAATGTCCCTGTGGACGTGCAGACACCTAGTTTATTGTTGTTATCCTGACAACCACTGCAGTCATGTGTAAATGGTCACCTGAAGGTTTTTTCAGAAGGAAGAACTGCGAGTTGGACAGGCTTGCTTAAGGCTGGGCTTACTTTTAGAACATAGCTGCTATCTGTTTCTTGGATTATTACATAATGGATTCATACCTTGTTAGATGTCACTGTAAAATTGTTACACTCGGGGTTTTCTGGCTACTTAGATACTCTTCTTTTGAATAAGTGTTTGTTCTGAATGAAGGAAGTTTGACTGCAAAAGGCTGATTCCTGAAGCCAGTTTAATTTCTTCAACTCTACTACCTTAGAAGGTAGGGGTTTTTTCTCTCCCTAATGCTGTCTTCATCATAAAAGAATCATGAAACTTAGGCATGCTTTGGATGATTGGCTGACTGCTGTCCAACTGGCTGAATAGTTGGTATTCAATTGATCGCATTACATCATCATAAAGATATTGTAAAACTTGATGAGAGTGCTCTAAAACTTAAACTGTGACTAAATATTTTTTTTTTATCCCTCTTCAGGCTCATAAATCAGTGAATTTTGTTTCAACTTTACTTCAGATCACCATGTCCGAGCAACTGGATTTACCAGTGAGACAGGCAGGCAAGTTTTCAAATCTTTTTTGAATTGTATCTGCTTTAAGGATGCATATGCACCAGTCCAAATCCATGTACTATTAATTCTAAATACACAAAAGTTGGGAGTCATTTGAATTGTAGTCATCATGAACTATGTCTGGCACCATACACTGAATAGGGAAGACAAAGAAGAGGTGGCTGGCTCTTCAGTGATTGCTCGCCTCCGTCTTTAATGAATGATGGTCTTTAGGGAAACAGAATGGTTTATGATGCTAGTATGCTTGGTTCTACGATCTAATTTAACCTTGAACTACTAATAATAATGTTTCTATGCTTTTTAAGTGGAAGAAAACAAATGATGTCTTTTGGAACCTTGCTGGTTTGCATATAAGCCATCAGTAAAATTAGATATTGAGTATTAGCAACCCTGAACATCACCTGAAAGCTACTGTGACTACTTGCTAGAGGTTTCTGATGCAATACTCCGGTGGTTTTTTTCTGATAATTCAGGAAGTGTGATCTTCGTCACTTATTTGCATCTTCCACATAATGGACTATTCTAAATTGTAGCTTAAACCTAACATGCCTTTTTATCTTATTGCTTGAGGGTACCAGTCAGACTCGGAGTTACTGCCTAACGTGTAATGTGCAAAAAAAAGGCAGAGTTTGAAAATGGCCTCTGAAAATGCTTCCTCAATGTAAGCCATGTAGAAACTGAAGTAGTCTGTAGAGAGCAGAGATAACTCATAAAACACAGTTTACAAGGCAGTGCCTGCTTTGCAAGGTAATTAATGTCCTCAGTGGGATTTATCATGCCAGAATTGAAGTCTGCATCACTTCAGTCCTGTAACAGCACACATCTGCTGAGCATTACATATCTTTGCAGATCCTTTCAGAAGCACTTTGGTTTCTGAATCTTCAGAAGGTGCATATGAAGTTTAGGAAGAGAAGTTGCCCAATGGATTTGTGCATAGATTAATTGCAATATTGCTATTACTTTGTAATTAGAGATTTCCTATTGCGTTTTGCAAGCCCTTTTCTTTCCAAGTGCTGTAGTATATATTCTGCCACATAAGCCGTTTGAATTTGTTCCTCAAATGGTAAAGGCAGGCATTTGTGCCAACAGCCTGATAGCTAAAAAGTGTTGTGGCCAGAAACCTTGGTGTAACAGAGCACTGTTTCTCTTTAGCCCTTGCTCTTGTATCACAAACTCAATTGTAGGGTTTTTTTTAACTTGCAAGGGAAAATTTGGATAGTCAGTAGTATTGATTATTTTTGTTTTAGTGGAAATAATTATAAAAAGCTTTTCTCAATCATGTTGCTACAATGTTCCACAACTGGTTTTCTGTAGCAGATAAAAGCAATGTGTTTACTATTTTTATAGGACAACACATTCTTTACTGAAATAAAAATATAGACACCACAATAAGGGGGTAAAAGAGTATCAACTCAGTAAATGATTAGGTTAATGATTTGCATGGTTTGTGTATTTTGATTTTACTAGTCAGAAATGGTCAATGAAATGGTAATTTCAGTCACTTTTGTCCTTTCAATTCTGTCTCACAGGGGTTATCTACTTGAAAAATATGGTAACCCAGTATTGGCCAAATCGTGAAACTGTACCAGGAGAGATTCCACCTTTCACCATCCCAGAAGAAGATAAACACTGTATTCGTGAAAATATTGTAGAAGCCATCATTCACTCTCCTGAGCTGATCAGGTAGGGAGTTTGAATCTGTGTATGAATTGGCTGTGGTTTCTGACACTTGATTGATTGAGTTTTTTGTACAACTAAGATCACCTGTATGCTAAGCATTGTTGTCATTCTAAGCACAGAATTACTGTAGATGGAAAAATAGTTTTCAGCTTATGCAGCCTGTAGAAAGTTGAAGTTCCTGAAATGGAGAATATTAAGCACAGAGTACAGAATCTAAACCTTCTAAACAAAACTTGTAGTAAGTATAAGTTTGAGCAATACTGGCTGTTTTGAGACCACGAGAATATTACTAAAATAGCATTAGTAACTTATTTAATCATTGTGTGTTTGATTTCCAGAGTACAGCTTACCACTTGCATTCACCATGTTATCAAGCATGACTATCCTAGTCGCTGGACTGCAGTTGTGGAGAAGATTGGATTTTACCTTCAGTCTGACAACAGTGCTTGTTGGCTTGGGGTTCTTCTCTGTCTTTATCAACTTGTGAAAAACTATGAGTAAGTTTGGGTTTTCTTAATATATTCTTGTATATTTTGATATTTCTTAATATATTTGGGTGTATATTTGGTTTCGAGTTCAGAAAATGGAAGGAAACTATATTATTGAACAGAATTTTGCAGCTCAGTGTTCTGTAGTAGTTTTTACAGAACATACCATGCAGATTGAGTAGAATTATTGAGCACTGATATTTAATATTAGTGAAAAGTCTGCTAAAAATACTATTTAAGACCAAAATAAAGCAAAACCCAATCCCCCAACCCAAAAATCTCCCATGAGATTCCTGGAGTATTAGCGTTAATTGTTTAAGTAAAAATTAAAGCAGTATTGTGGCCTTAAAGTCATACTTAACTTTGTTCTTGTTGCCATCACCAGTATGGGCAAGATCCTCCTCTGCTGTAACAACTCTTTAGTCCATGAGGACTTTCTTCTTTGTAAGTTAAAAGTTGGAGGAAGATTTCAAAATGCAGCTTCAATTCCCTTCAGGAATTTTGAAGTGTTATGAGAAAGGAAATAGAGCCTTACTTTCCACATAGGCGAACTGGTGGACTGTCACCAGTTGGGGAAGGTCCAAGGCACCACGTCAATGGGAGCTGCAATCAAAGCCTTCTCAGAGAGTCTGCCACGTAGCCTTGGAGCCACATTGTTACATTTGGGCAAATTAATTGGTACCATGTGAAGAGTCACCAATGGTAACCTTGGAGACCTCATGGTTTACTTTCTTCAATCTCAGTGAAATAATCTAGCTTCTGGAAATACTTTGATGAATTATGAACTCTGAATCTTCCTGCCATTTTACTGACTAGCCCAGCACCTGCTGTTCTTGTCAGTATGTGTAGCTTTTGGCTTGCAGTTTTTGTAGTGCTCTGGTTGCTTTTCACTATAGTAATGACATGGCTGAACACGATGTAGTATTCGAAGAGAGTAAGTTGGCAGTTCATCACCAGCAGAAAACTAATGTGGGTATATAGCTGAGTAATTGACATTCACTAGTTTTCTAACTTGCCTTTTAACTGTACTGTTGTCTGGCTATAGCTTTATTTGAAATTCTGTAATAAGAAATGGCTAGGTTTTTAAAAAATCATCCATAGTTATGAACTGTAATATAACCTAATTGTGTCTACACTGGGGAAATGTGGACTTGTAAAATTCAAAAGCTGCCTGAACAATGTACAAAACTAGTTTGTTCTCATCTAAAGGTATAAGAAACCAGAGGAGCGGAGTCCTTTGATAGCTGCAATGCAACATTTTCTACCAGTTCTGAAGGACAGGTTCATTCAGCTCTTGAATGATCCATCTGATCAGTCTGTCCTCATCCAGAAACAGATCTTCAAAATATTTTATGCCCTTGTTCAGGTAACAAAAACTTTGTATATATTTGATCGGTGATCTAATTTAAAACGTTATGCTTTTCCTTAAAATACTAAATGACAGGAGTATTAACAATATAAGATTACATCTGAATCATTTACCCTACTACTTAGCTGTGGTGTGAATCACAGGCTTTGATATGCTTGATTGTGCTGTACTTTCCTACAGTGCTCTTCCTGGTTGGCGTTAGATAGAACTGACACATGCTGTTCTCTAAGGTAGAAGATTTGCTAGAAATCCAGATAGAAAAATCAGGTTTTGAGTGACGGATGGTGAAATCCAGCCTGCATCGAATTACTGTTGTAAATGCAGCAGTTTGGACAGAAGTTATTAATATGCTGTTAATTGCTTCAGAAATTAGTGTAACATCATTTTAAATTGCATCTTGGCATTGCACAAGCAGAGAGAATTGGAGTGAAGACCTCTTAACACCTTTGAGGATATAGACTAGATTGTGATAAGGTCTTTAGCCTGGTTTTCCAAGTGATTTGCTAATCTTTCATGGTCA
This sequence comes from Coccyzus lansbergi, assembly GCA_033558105.1. Taxonomy (NCBI): domain Eukaryota; kingdom Metazoa; phylum Chordata; class Aves; order Cuculiformes; family Coccyzidae; genus Coccyzus; species Coccyzus lansbergi. Next base: position 1,316,666 of record JAUMJK010000157.1, read on the forward strand.
CTAAGGATAGACAAGATTTGAAAAAGCTAAAATTAAAACTGTGAAAGTAACGTTTTCAGGTTGATTTATAATAGATTTATTTTTATTTTTTTCAATAAGTACACATTACCTTTGGAGTTGATAAATCAGCAAAATCTGACTGAATGGATGGAAATCTTGAAGACTGTTGTCGATAGGGATGTACCAGCTGTAAGTAGCTTTTTGACTATTTGTCTTTCAGCTTAAATATTTTCTGTTCATTAGAATGGAAAAGGTTTAGTTTATTTCTGCATTCTGTTTCTCCTCAATAGATACTAGGAAAATAAATTTGTAAGCTAAAAAGGGTGTGTTCTAAACAGGCTAGACAAATTTTAAAAATACATAGCTTATATGGGAGTTCTGATTTCTACATAACAACATATTTTGGCTTCTTGTTGCAAACATTTCCTGACCATTTGTGCATTTCACAGGATTTACTTTTGGATATGCTGTATTTTATACATCTATTAAGCTAGAAGTGCAAATGGCAGGTTAAAAGCAAAATATGCTCTATAGTTGTTCAAAATGCATGTAACTTGAACTCTTTGTGCGCAATTGGTAAATAATTTCTTTGTTATTTTTTTCCGTAAAGGAAACACTTCAAGTTGATGAAGATGATAGACCAGAGTTGCCTTGGTGGAAATGCAAGAAATGGGCTTTGCATATCTTAGCTAGACTTTTTGAGAGGTATTTTCTCTTCCATCGTTACCTTTTAAAAATAACCACAAATCAACAAATATTAAACTCGGTAATATTGCCACACCCTTGAATTTGCATGCTTGCTTCTGATTTTAGGTATGGAAGCCCTGGTAATGTTTCCAAGGAGTACAATGAGTTTGCTGAAGTGTTCCTGAAGGCATTTGCTGTTGGTGTTCAGCAAGTAAGAAACACTGAGGGGGGCGAGGGGGGTTATTAGAATAAGTTCAGGGTTAGAAGTTTCTTGGTTTCTTTAGGAAAGTATGCCTTAAATGCAGAATGTCAAGGATGTAAATGTGCTGTAGCGTGTTTACGTGTTTAATCAATTTTATTACCCGTTTGTTAGACTCTAATGATTAATGTCCTCCTTAAGTTTTTTAACTTCAAGAAGGATGTTGGTCTGACTATGTATTTATGTCTTGCTGATTTTGTAAGATACAGACACCTGATACTTAAGATATTGGCTTTGCAGAGAATAATTTTACCTTTTAGTTAGTTCACGAGAGGCTAAAATAGGAATTTTAACTTACATCTTCTTTGGTAATCTTTGAAACAGCTGCAAGTCTGATCACTTACTCTCTTTTGTTTTCCAATCCTAAGTCAATATCTAATGCTACCTATACTTTGTGCTCAGGTCAGGGTAACAGCCAGTTCTTTAAGTCTGAGCATCTTTTAAACATGGACAGTTGAGGACTAGTAATGTACCTAGAGTGTAAAATGATGACTTTCTCGGCGTATGACTCCATCCTCTTTAAACTCAAGTGTGAGGCATCTCCTTTGGGAGAAATGCTTCAATGCGTGTGTAGTGAATGTTATCCATGTAATTACTTTTCAAAGTTATGAGTCTCATTTTCCTAATATGTTTTCTTGGTGATGCTACAGATTGAGACATCTTTCAATTCTTTTAGTGCTAGATTTCTTCTGAAACTGTTTTACTCGAAGAATTAACTGAAACCCTGGAAATGGCACTTGTCATTTCTCTTCAGCGGGTGCTGCTGCACTTGAAGATGCAGTGTTGCCACTGACCTGGATTGGGCTTGAGGAAGCTTCTTTGCATTAACAATGCAAAACTTGCCAGTGAACTGGAATTACTAGGAATGGGCCTATGTCCATTTCATGTCCTTATTCATGGAGGGCCTTGGACCCTATGAATAGTGCTGAATGGCACCTGAGGAGAAGAAATGAGGCCAGAAAGCAAAGGAGAGAGACTAGCTCATAATTTTTCAGACACAGTCTTCATACAGTGTCATTCTTGTGAGGCTGCACATAGGCAGTCTGCTGATTCTTACCTGAATGTAGATTTTACCATATGAGTGTTTAGGCATGAATTTCTGTCCCCAGAGAGCAGCAAGATGAAATAATAAAACTTCAGAGTGAAAGATCACTTGGGCTACATTGGTGATTATTTAGTATGTGTTTTGTCTCATTAAAGGACTGTATTTTTAAAAGCTCCTGATAGGAGATTCAAATTTTGACAAAAGTTAATGACATATAGTGGAAGGATTAGTTAGTACCCATCTGATGAATAAACAGTTTTTTCTGATTTAGAGAGGTTTTCATGTAGGACTGAGGGAGGGTGGAATTCTGGTTTAAATACTCAATGCTGAGTATAAGTTATTGACAAGATCTGATCTTTCTAGGTGTTGCTGAAGGTGTTGTATCAATACAAGGAAAAGCAGTACATGGCTCCTAGAGTTCTACAGCAAACTCTGAATTACATCAATCAAGGAGTGTCACATGCAGTCACCTGGAAGAATCTGAAACCTCATATTCAAGTAAACCATTTTCAGGGTTTAATACTTAAATAACTCAGTATTACATTAGTCCATTTGTTGTACACTTTTTAGGGACCTCTTGGAACTTGCTGGTGGAAAGAGTTTAAGCCTGTTTGAAGTTTATCTTGGTACATGAGCAATGCTAGCTAATTGCTTTTCTTGCTGTCAGTCCTTTGTCCTTTAATATATTAAGGACTACAGCATAACGGAGGAACACAACAGATTTGGAGATAAGTACAGCGTTTATGGCGTTGAATCACCTCCACCTACTACTACCCGAAGCAGATCTAATAGCTTGCACGTTATTGAAGCTCTGTCTTAAGTCAAGTGGTTTAAGAATGTTATATTGTTTGACAAGAGACAGGACATACAAAACCTGTGGAATACAGGACAGAATATAGAGATCAATTTGGTGGTGCTCACCGGTTTTCAACTTTTTTTTGATTGCAGGGAATTATCCAAGATGTTATTTTCCCGTTGATGTGCTATACAGATGCTGATGAAGAGCTTTGGCAGGAAGATCCATATGAATATATTCGCATGAAATTTGGTGAGAATTTGAAATCTATGCAGGTTAAAATATGAATTCACACGAAGATGAGATTTTTACTGTTTTGTACATTTAGATATGACTTTAATCTTTAGAAGGAAGGAAAAGGAGAAACACCGTTTGTATTATCCAATTAATGTAAGTTCTTATAGTTAAATTTTGGATATACTGGTGGGAATGACCAGTAAGGTAGGACAGTCAACAATGACACAGGTGACTATGCACTTGAAAAAGTAGCTTATTTTGACAGTCAGAATGTTTTTGTTAGATAAGTCAAACAGTCCAGTTCTTGTCATCAATAATTACAGAACTTTTATGTTATTAAAAGTTTATGCTTTAGAACAGCGAACATTTCAGGCGCCAGATTTCTTACTATCTTTCATGTGTGGCATAGTTAAGAAAAAGATTTACCATAATGGATAATGAAACATTACAAAGTAAACCTAGCATTCCAGACTTGTCTAATTTTACCTCCTGTCGCTTACTACTTTGTTGTTGGGATTCACCCTTAGTCTGCCTTGCCCTTTCAGGCTGGGGAAGAAAGAAGACTTCATGAACAAATTCTTCCTTCCTTTTATGTGGCTAGAACAAGGAATCTTTATAGATTTGGGAGTTTCTTATTTCTCAGGTCAGAGGCTGACCTGTAAGCCATACAGCTGTTAGGCAAGTTTCTGCTAATCTGCAGAGAAATAAGAAGCTAAGCATTTTTAATTCAATCACTTGTGTGCTTGCCTATACAGCAATTAACATTTTTGTAAGAAGTTGACTGCAGTCTACTTCAGCTGTTGCAAAAGATTTACCTTAAAAGTAAGGAAGACACAATTTCAAATAAAGCATGTAGAGCCCAGTGATGATTGTGAAGGTGAAACACATGTATCGAGAATCTCCAACCATTTGTTGCTGTTATTTGGTCTTGGAGTATCTGTGGTAAGGAAGTGATAGCCACCTGAAAAGAAAGGAAAGTTGTTGCTCTTCTGTTTCATATTAAGTCATTAGATAACAGTAGGATCATTAACTGTAGTAAAGGAACAAAATTTTTTAGCCATTATATGTTTACTTAATAGATGTATTTGAAGACTTCATTTCTCCAACAACTGCTGCTCAGACGTTACTGTTTACATCATGTAGTAAAAGGAAAGAGGTAAGTTATTCAAGGATTTTACTTTAAGGTTAGTTAACGTTAGTTACATTTAGTTTCAAGTCTCCATTTGCTGAAAGAACTAATAAAAGTTCTACTTTCTGCTTCCTATGTCGTATCATAGTATACTAAAACTTAGCATTCCTCTTATTTATTTTGCACTGGTTTATTTTTTATTTTGTTTTTTTTCCAATTTGTTCATAACAAAGGCATAAAGCATCCAAGTTCTAGACTTGCTTAAAGATTTAAGCATTTCAGAGCACTGATAATGGCACCTAAAATGACTGACTGAAAAACTTTGACTAACCTTACATGCTCTCTAGGTCTTGCAGAAGACAATGGGCTTTTGTTATCAGCACATTACAGAGCCAAATGCTGATCCACGTAAGAAAGATGGTGCTTTACATATGATTGGTTCTTTGGCTGAAATTCTCCTAAAAGTAAGCATAACAAATCTGGTGGTTCTTTCCATTTTTTTCCTGCCTCCTTTCCTTTCTTTCATATATAGTGTCTTAGAAGAAATGAGTATAGCTTTTAAGCTTACAATTTTTGTAAACAAGCTTACAAGTTTTGGTGAACTTAACTGGTTTGGTTTTGTTTTCAGCTTAATTAGACAGGTTTTATTAAAGGACATGTTCGAGTTCAACTGATTTTTTTTTTTTAAAGTTCCTTTAAATTCTCTGCTTCTAGTAAGAGTTGTGCTACTGTTGACTGTGTTACACTTAACTACATTCCTTTTTTTGTGGATCTGGTGAGAGACTTGATTTAACAAGATCTTATATGTACATAGAAGTGAGGAAATAAAGAGAAACTAGCAACCTTGCTCAGTTAGAATAGTAGTGAAAGAAGGTGCAGGACATGGACTTACATTCAGATCAGAGCTCTGAGAGGTTTCCCTGACCAATTTTTCTTTTGATACCACAGTAATGTACAGCCAAGCAAAAGGTGTCTTTAGGAGTCAAAAAATGACAAAAAAGTGTCACTACTTTGACTGAAAATTACAAAAGTTCATGTAGGAATCAAATTCATTATGGGATTTTGTTGCTTAATGGATTTTAATAAAAGGGAAGCTTAAAAGTTTGAGGGTTTTGTTATGCTCTTCACACTTTCACGTGGAATGTTTTTTACTGAACTAGAAGAGCATCTTTACATAAAGTTTTTAACTGATGTGTTTCTCTTTGTGTTCTGGCAGAAGAAGATATATAAAGATCAAATGGAATATATGTTGCAGAATCATGTGTTCCCTCTCTTCAGCAGTGAGCTGGGTTACATGAGAGCACGGGTAAGAAAGTGTAACATTTACTGTGAGTTGTGTGGTGTCTTCCAACTCTAGAGTTCAGGAGTATTCATTATTTTTCCCCCTTTAACAAATACGCTTCTCCCTGGTGTTCTGTGATAAATTGTGTGCTTATTTCAGAGATCAGTGTCAGTCTTTGTGTGATTGTAGGTAAGTAATATCTATTTTTTATGTGGCTGCAGAACTGTGTGCATAGTTTTCCATCTGTGACTGGTGGTATGGTCTATTTGTGTTTTACATTTAGACTGTACTGCTCACACAAAACCTGTGGCCAAAGATGAACTTGAGATCATAGTACTGGTCTAGTGATGTCTGAGAGACAAGCCTCCCACTGGCCAGCCTCCACACTCTCAAACATCTTTACCTCTAAAAATGTTTTACAGTATCTTTACTCCACAATAGTTGTACATTGGATTTAATAATTTGCGTAGGTTATGAATACTCAAATAGTCCATAATTTTATTCATAGATTTTGTAACTCTGTTCATCATCTTTTTTTCAGGCTTGTTGGGTTCTTCATTATTTTTGTGAAGTAAAATTTAAGAGTGACCAGAATCTCCAGACGGCCTTAGAACTCACAAGACGGTGTCTGATAGATGATAGGGAATTGCCTGTAAAAGTGGAAGCTGCAATAGCACTTCAAGTTCTGATCAGTAATCAAGAGAAAGGTAGCCCTCTTTTCTTGAAGCTATAGTAAGATTTAATGGATTAGGCATTCATACTGTGATAATCAGGAAGACTTTTTTCCTGATGTTAAATTTACTTCTTGCAATTGTAATGTGTTATCACTTTAATGTAATTTGCTAGCTGAAAAAAATTTTTTTATAAATAACAGTTTCACTGTGATCCTCTTGGTAAACATTTTTATGGAAAATTTGTTCTGAATGGTAGTATTGTTTAGTGATTTGTACCAACTGTGGTTTTGGCATAATAATTCCAAAGTGTTGATAAAGTATATATTGACTTTCTTATACCGATACTGTAGTTTTGCAAGATTGTAAAATCAGATATGTCCACTACTTTTACAGCTAAAGAATATATTACTCCATTCATTAGACCTGTAATGCAAGCTTTACTTCATATTATAAGAGAGACTGAAAACGATGATCTTACTAATGTGATTCAGAAGATGATCTGTGAATATAGTGAAGAAGTTACCCCAATTGCAGTAGAAATGACACAGCATTTGGTAAGACTTCTTGGGGACTCAGGAAGTGTTTAATATATGAAAGATTGGTATTTAAGGAAGCTGTCCGTCATTCAGTAGCTGCTGTTGTTCTGATCTGCCTAAGTGCATTGATAAAAGTAATTTTCTTCTACATTTAGACTGTTTCTTGTCAAAAGTGACTTCGTAACTTGAGCTAAATGGAAATTTCTAAGAACATTTTTAGACATGTTTGAGAAATCTTTATACATGTTTTCTCCTGATAGCCTTAATAATGAATTTTGGTAGCACATTTAAGTCTTGGTTTAAAATGGGGAATTTAAGAGCAGATGTTTAATTTAAAAATAAATGGTGTGCAAATAATGTTAAATTGCATGTAATGTGAAAATAAAATGGAATTTGCAGGAGAAATTCAGAGCTTGAATGGCCATATCTAGCAACTTCTTCCCTATAGAAGGCCTTCGCCTTGGAATTAAAACAATTGCTTGCCCGTCTTCTATGAGTGTCTGCAAGGGGTCTGGTCTAGTTCAGCTACCAATTAAGCCTTCTGTTTGAAAAGCTTATTCATAGAAAATGTATTATTTCATATGGAAAGTAATGCAATTTTTATATTCATGAATGGATGAGCAGCTCAATTGGCTTTGCGTACACACTTTATCAATCTTGAACCCAATCTTTGGGATGGAGCAGTTGCCTTCATGCCTGCTTTCCCTGCAGAAGTCCTCCTTAAATGATGTAGAACACCAGATAGTCACAATTGTTCCTCTCCAAGCATGTCCTTGATCAATTACATACTTACGGGTGGTTTTGCTATTGCATGCAGGCAATGACATTTAACCAGGTGATCCAGACTGGACCAGATGAAGAAGGCAGTGATGACAAAGCAGTGACAGCAATGGGTATCTTAAATACTATTGATACACTTCTCAGTGTAGTTGAAGATCACAAAGAAGTAAGCAAAAATCACTTTAAAGCTAATATGTATTATCTAAGACACTGAAAGTGTGTTGTAATTCCATTGTCCCTGATGTTATCTGAGAAACTGTCTTTCCAGACAAAAATGTCTTGAAACAGAAAACGGGAGAAGTACTTAGCATGCAACAGATTTGTAACAGTGGGTCACATTGCTGACACAATACGTGCATTAATAAAGCATAGAAGTTGTTGCAGTATTTCCCATAAGAATCCAGATTCCTGTTCAGATAAAGTAAAGCCACTTGTCTTGAGCAGATGGAACCCTGTCAGCCTAGCTGGAAAAACCCATCTGATTTGATGAGGTCTGCCCTTCAGAGGAAACAGATGAACTTCATTCAGCTTTGAACATTGGCTTTGCTGCCTTAATTTGCTCTCTATAACAGAGTCAATGTCTGTAAATACAGGTGTTGTGGCCATGCTCAGTGATAGTTCTGTTTACTTGCCTAATCTGCACTCTACAATTCTCTGTGATGAAAACTTCTGTTATTTAGTTTTGTTGTACTGAACGCTAAGACTTCTGTCCAGAGTACAGCTTGTTCAAAAAGGCTATTGCTGATTAAAAGCCTCCTTGACAAAGTTGACTACTGGTTTTTGACAAATACATTTTAATTTTTTAATGACTGAACAGTTCAGTAATTAATTGTACTCTTAAGGCTTTGATGATTTTTCTAAGGAAGCAGCATGATATGAATTCTGAATGTCCAAGGTTGGTGCTGCTGTACAATGTATCGAAGGACAGCTTTGGCTTATTTAGTTGTTGCTAAAGCTGCTCAGCAAGCTTTTCATGTACTTCATCCCTGTCAACAAATTCTTGATATCTTAGCAAAATGTTCGTGTAACAGTATGCTAATCCTGAGGAACTTGGATGTAAAATGTTGACCAGTAAACGTTTACATGTGGAGTCTTCTCACACAGGCTGACCAGTGTTCCAAGAGATAAGGTATTTAGCTGGTTAGGTTCAAATCCTGTTACGCTTAGTTAAGACGAGAAACTGAGCCCTTACTTGTCCCTATGCAAGTTAAGTGTCCTAAACAGGTTAACGATTGTTAGTAGTTCCAGGGAGTAATAAATGTTACTTGGGAAGAATGTTCGAATCTAAAGAGCAGCCTTTAGACTGATTTTTCACACACCATGTGAACATTCCAAGCTATGTTTGGGAGGTGGTTTGGTGTTTCGTTTGGAGTTTAGTTTTTAAAGCTTCACTTTTCCAGAACAGCAGATACTTGTCTGCAACTTCCACTGCTTACCCCTATGATATATAAATTTCCTTACTGTGTTTTAATGGGACTGAACTGTTGCATAGGGTTACTAAGTCAGGCTTTTATTTTTAAAGGACACCCTGTAATAACATTCTTCCAATATTCTTCCAATGTCCCAAAACCACCTTGTGTTGACATCTGTTTTACAAATTCTTAGCTAAGAGTGCTGCTCTTGCACGTTTGGTGCCCTAAAGTGTGAAAAATTTGAAACTTTCTTACAAGACTCTGCTGTCTAAATAGCAACTCTTTGAGTAATTTTATTTTAAAAGTTGAAATTAGACTCCAAAGTTTAGCAAATGGTCATAAATTTTCTTCTTTTTTTTTTTTTTTTCAGATTACCCAGCAGCTGGAAGGGATCTGTTTACAAGTCATTGGAACAGTTTTGCAGCAGCATGTATTAGGTCGGTGCAACTTTTGTTGGTTTGTCTTTGAAGTGTTTGTAATTGGCATTAAATTCACCCAGGTTCTGTTTGTTGTAGAGTTCTATGAGGAGATCTTTTCCTTGGCACATAGTCTGACATGTCAACAAGTCTCTGCACAAATGTGGCAGCTTCTTCCTCTTGTTTTTGAAGTCTTTCAGCAGGATGGCTCTGATTATTTTACTGGTAAGTATTACAAATAAATCAGACAGAGAGGTGGCTTCATATATATGATTTCAACCAAACTGTGTATTGCTTTTTCATTGAAATGTTAGATCACTGATGTGAGGTTATGCCTGAATTTTTTATTCTGCTGGTGCTGCAGGCAGACTTATTTTGTTAAGGCATTTTGACTATTGTGACAAACACTGAGCAAAAACACTAATAACCCTAAATTTCAACCTGGTTTTAACAGCTTGGCTAATAGAACATGCCAACAGTATCTAACTGTGATTATTCTCCCTTTAATACAGACATGATGCCTCTCTTGCATAATTATGTTACTGTTGATACAGATACACTTCTGTCAGACACAAAGTATCTTGAAATGGTCTACAGTATGTGCAAGAAGGTAAGTAGGTTGCTTTGTGGTAATAAAACCTGTGATCTCTGAAGTAATATACTGTTAAGCTGGGTACTTTTTTCTGCAACAACAGGCTGTAAAACTCAAGAATTTAGACACCTGCTCTTAAAACATTATGCTATTTAACATCCTCTGCGATTACACCAATTAAGTTATTGCAGAGAGATTTAAAGAGGTTGCATCAGATTCCTGGTATATGCTTTTGCAAAGAGGGAAAAATAAATCTTAAAGAACAAAAGCAAATTAAACAACCCAGGGGTTTGTGCATTCATGTTTTGCATAACACACTGTGCATACAGGCATGTAAAAGACACATATGCATATCACAAATGTTAGATGGTTTCTTTTGGCTGAAATTTGCAGCTGCATTATGGCTAGGATAACACATAACTTATGTAAGTTACAAGCCTTAAATCTATTATATAAATCAAGTCCAGTAAATAAGGGAAGTAGAGGGATAGGGAATTATTTTCCAAAGTTAATGCCAATTTAGTGATGAAAGCTGGGATCAGAATGCAATTGTTCTGACTCAGTCCAGTCACTTTCAGACAGTATTTCTGTATTTAGCTCGGCTTCTGAGCTCCTGTCTATTGTAAGTAGCTGCCAACTAGACTTCATTTATCCAGTTGATGTGTAGAATACAAAGGTTTCTGGCATATTAGCCCTATGTGAGGAAATTAATACTACTTGTTGAGATGGTGTGTCAATCTTTTATAATGTTGAATAGTAATCTGTGGGGATGGCAGTTTTCTGTTTCTGGATATCATGTTGTGTCTAAGAACTATGGTGAACTGTCAGCTGGCCTGACCATGGCATTTCCTGGTTAATTGTTTCAAAGATGTTTAAATATTACAGTGAGTAACTCTTGCCAGACTTTGTTTGAAAACAAGTTGCAACCAGACTGATTAGGCTGCATGTAAACACTTGAACATTTACTTTTATATATATATATATATATATGCATATACTATTGGGCTGGTACAACATCATGGTGATTACTGTTTTATTAGGTGAGCACAGTGAATCTTTAGCATAGAAGTTTTAGGTGTTGTGTGGTCTCTCGCTGTATATCACAAATTTGTAAATAAAATTTTTACAAAACCAGTGCATGACTGGATGAGAGGTTTTTTTGTTTTGTGTATGGAAATACAAAAACTTGCAGAGTAGTGGCTGGTGCTTATACAATTACTGTTCTAAGTTCAGCGTTCATAGTTATTGAATATTTTTACATGTAGATTAGTTTTAGCTGCATTCAGCAGTGTTTCAGTACCAGTTGTGATACTGAGCCATCGCTGTAGACTTGACTGCTTCACCGATGGATGTTTATGCTAGCATTCTAATAGAATGAGTAAATTTATATTAGCTTCTCTAAGCAAAGCTGTATGTAGAATACTTCTTGCACAGATATAATCAACAGTAATTGTTATTTTGCAGGTCCTTACAGGAATTGCTGGAGAAGATGCAGAATGTCATGCAGCAAAATTGTTGGAAGTAATTATTCTTCAGTGTAAAGGGCGTGGCATTGATCAGGTTAATAACAACTTTTGGTTTTTATTACTAATGCTTTTGAAAGAATTTTCAAATTATAATTGATTATGTATTAATGTGAGTTCTTTTCGAGTGGCTTGTCTAATGTAACTAATAGTCCTGTCTTCTACTTCAATGTCACAAGTCCTATGCATGTGCTGTGCTCTCTGTATTTATGTGCCAGGCTAGCTTTATGCCATTTCTCAACTTCAGTGTGAAATACAGAACTACAAAATTTTTGATCCCTGAATTTGCCATGGTTCTCATTCTTCAGTGCATACCCTTATTTGTGGAAGCTGCATTGGAGAGATTGACCAGAGAAGTGAAAACAAGTGAACTGCGAACAATGTGCCTCCAGGTTGCCATAGCTGCTTTGTATTACAATCCTCATTTGCTATTAAATACATTGGAGAATCTTCGTTTTCCCAATAATGTGGAGCCTGTCACTAATCACTTCATAACGCAGTGGCTTAATGACGTGGACTGTTTCTTGGGGTAAGTGTTTCTAATTTTCAAGTTTGTGCTGTGATAACGCCTCTGCGTTACCTGCTTGTGAATCATAACAGAACTTGTATCTTTTTTGCTCTTTTGTAGCCTTCACGATAGAAAGATGTGTGTGCTTGGCTTGTGTGCTCTTATTGATCTGGAGCAAATACCACAGGTTTTAAATCAAGTTGCTGGCCAGATCCTGCCAGCTTTTATCCTTTTATTTAATGGATTGAAAAGAGCCTATGCCTGTCATGCAGAGCATGAAAATGACAGTGATGATGATGATGAAGCTGAAGAAGATGAGGAAACCGGTAGGGCAACTGAAACATCACTTTGTATTTTTCAGAGTTCCCTAATTCCAAAAATCAAAAGCTGTGGAATAATACTGGATATTTTTTAATAACTTTCAAGGATATCTAACCTCCTTCCTAGTCCCTTTTGAATGCTAACTTCCTTGACTGAGTCTCTTCAAAGTGTCTCCCATCAAACTAGCTCTTGTGTGTCGATGCTGTCATTGCTGAAAGGAATTGTGGCTGGGGAGTTTTGAGTGAGGGGTGAGGATCAGTAGGAGTATCTAGGAATCCTAATTCATTGTAAATGACAGTTCTTATGATTCCCCCACCTCTGAACTCACAGAATCTTGGCTTCATCAGCCTTAGTCATTTCACAAATTCGCATCTTTTGCCATATTCTATATATGAAGTCCAAAATTACTACTTTTCTATACTACTTTCCTATACTTCTTTCTTCCTCCTTTCCCTGTACTCTGTTCAAGCTTTGATTTCCTGTTCCCTTTTTCTTTCCATCACCAACCTGGTGCCTTTGAGTGGTTGCCTGGAACAGTTTTCCACACAAAACAATCTGAGTTCCATTTAGCTACTTAAAGACTAGTTTCTTTTTGATCTCTGCTGTTGAATTCTGGACTCCTCAGTCTAGTGTTATTAAACACAATTCAAGCTATTACTTTTTGCATTATTTGAGCATCATTTTGAATAGCCCTTTAGAATGTGCCCTTAAATTTATTTTCATCAAATAATTCATCAAAACTATCTTTGGATCACAAGTATTGATTTGCCTAAAGCTCTATCAAGTGCTACTCCAAGCTATCAGTATATACATTTTATTCCATTTACATTTTTGTAACAATAAGTTTCCATTTCTTTTAACACAGTTGGTGTAAGGGAGGGAAGAGTGTGGGATGGAGGGAGAAGGACACACCATGATGTTGGGAGAGGAGTTGAATTCCCTCTGCATCATGTTACCAGTTCATTGCCAGTTTCACATAGCTTGAAGTGTTTTTTACTATTCTTGAGAAAATTTTTTGTGTGTGATTTTTAACTCAGAGGAATTAGGGAGTGATGAAGATGACATTGATGATGATGGTCAAGAGTATCTAGAAATTCTAGCAAAACAGGCTGGTGAAGATGGAGATGATGAAGACTGGGAAGAAGATGATGCTGAGGAGACTGCTTTGGAAGGCTATTCCACAATTATTGATGATGAAGATAACCCTATTGATGAATATCAAATATTTAAAACAATTTTTCAGAGTAAGTAACTTATTTCCTTTCTTGTTTTACAAGTTAAAATTTCATTTTATCATAGTGTATACCACTGGAAAGCAGAAACTGCTTGGAAAAAAGGAAAAAAAATAACCAAAGAACCCGCTGAAAACAGCAATGAGTTAGAAAGCTTTGAGTTACAGAACATTTTAACGAATGCTTTCCTTTTGCTTATGTTTTCTTTCTTTTGCAGCAATTCAGAATCGTAATCCTGCGTGGTACCAAGCTTTGACACAGGGTCTCAGTGAAGAACAAAGAAAACAACTGCAGGACATAGCAACTCTGGCTGATCAGAGGCGGGCAGCACATGGTATTTTTTTTCCCTTTATACCATGAATTGCTGTTTTTTGCTGTTTGAATGCTGTTTATGTGCTCAAGTAGTATAATACAGAAAAAGCCTATAATTCAAGCCTGATCATGTCTTCATCAAGGCAGAGTTGTTTTGCACTCTGGAGATGTTTGATATCTCTTAAGATTCTGTAGTCACAAAGCCCCAGTGCACAAGTTGTGTGGCAGGCCACAAGTGTAAGGAGTGATAGAAATGTCTTAATGAAGTGGCCAAGGAAATAAAAGCAGTTTTCTCATAATTGCTTGGATTTGAAAACAATTGATTACGTAAATGTTGGTGAAATCTCAGTATGATAACAAACATGTTAAGTGGCTGGTAAATTATCTCCTGATGTGACCTAGCCCAAGTGGGATAGACATAGATTCTGTGAGTGGGAAATACAGAGTTATGGAAGTAGTATCTGTTAAAATAAAGCTACATCAGTAAGCCTATGAAGTAGTTCAGATAGCTTTTCTTCAATACAGATAATGAAGATTTAAAAATGTAGGAAGTGGGCAGATCTTCAGTTTTCTTTTTTTGCCTGTCAGTTTTCCCCAGGTGTTTGATAGTCAGCCTATATCTCACGCTCTCTAAAGTCCTGGCTTGTGTCCTGCATGTTACTGACCAACTACTACAAGATGTTTCAAAATAAAAATACAGTAATATTTCAATAAAAAGTCATAATAAGAATGCGCATTTTATAAGTAGTTTTTGTCAGGAAGCAGCCTAAATTGCCTCACAAAGCTTGTAAGCATCCAGAATTATGCACTTTTAATGGCTGTAAAATAAAGGTTTTATGTGGCTTCTGTCAAGCACTAGATATCGTGCTGATGGGATTATACACTACTTGTACATGTTATGAAAAAGAAGGCTTTTTTTATTCATCAGGGAAGTTGGGTTGAGATTGTGAGGTTTAATGTAAAAGGAACAGGATCCTTACAGGAAATTGGTACATACAGTCAGTGTACTGATACCCTATTTAGGCCACCTAGCTGTGAGGACATCCCACTGGAAGGATTTGGAATATAGTTATCTCGTTTATGTAGCTAAGGAATGTCCATAATCTGAGCGATTTGTCTTCTGTGCACTAGGGAGCTGGGAGGGAACAAAGCGATGCTTCCCAGCGTGTTCTCCCCCAGTCCTTCATCAGCCATGGTAATTTTTTTCTTGCCCATTTCTAAAGAAACAGGGGCAAAATGCAGACCCTCTAGATAATATGAGCTGTCCTATATTGCCAGAAAGAGATAGATTGCAATTGTTTGAGGCAGGAGAAAGCTCTTAGACTGGTAATAACGCATTAACAAGCGTTATTTTGAGCTGGTAATAACGTAAACCTGTTTTGGCGTTATTTAGATTGTAGCAGAGGTAGAAAAAATACACGTTTGTCTGTTCCTGACCTACCTAATATTCAGTTGTCCATGTATGAGAGCTTGTAAAAACCAGTCTTCGTCATCTTTGAAGGACAGAATATGCAGCTAGTAAAACCAAACAGCTTCACTGTAACACTTAAGTTACAGTGATAAATACGTGAGCCTCAAATGCCTGAAGATCTTAAAGTTTGGTTGAAACTGAAAAGTAATAAACTTGGTAGTTGTCTCTCAAAATTATATTGTATGCTCTAGTACTGTTAACTCCAAATTGTCTGCTTAGGTACAGGAAAGAAATAAGTGTATCCTAAAAAGTCTTGTTTCTGCTGCTTCAGTGGCTATTTCTTCTTATTTTCTTTAATTGAGTTGGCATACTGAAAATTTAGCTGATAGCGATGTTCTGCTTTTCTTGTACTTGTGCTCTCTTACTAATTTCACTGAGAAATCTTATTAATGTTAATCAAAGACCTGGGTACCTGTTAGCGAGTTTAGAAGTCCAGCATTCATTCAGGTACTGTTTCTGAAATGTGAAAATTGTGTATACGTGCCCAAAACCTTAAGTGTGGTTTTCTTCACAATATTAATTCATACTCATATGAATGAATGACAGTTAACAGTATTGAGAAATTTAAAGAATTACCAGGCTGTCTCTTGTTTTGGGCCTGGCATGTTTCCACTTTGTGGGTGCTGGTTACTTTCTTGGGTAACCCCACATTATACCTGTATCTCTGAGAGACTCAAAATGATAAGTCACAAAATCTTAATCCGTGTTTCCCCATATACATGCATTGAATTATTCCTGTTTTCTGTTTTGTTCTAGAATCCAAAATGATTGAAAAGCATGGAGGATACAAATTCAATGCTCCAGTTGTGCCAACTTCATTTAATTTTGGAGGCCCTGCCCCAGGAATGAATTGAATTCTCACTTTTCCTGCTACGTGTGATTGTAGTGAAGAGCTTGTGTTCCTCCCAGTAGTGGTTCCAGAACTGGTTCATGTTATCTACAACTCTAATTGATGAATTGGACAAAAGCCCCAGAAGCGGGACCTGATCATACAACCTAATACTGGAAAGCAAACCAGAGGGATTTTATGAAGACAGGAAGAATCTGATTTAAAACTTCAAATGACACACTTTGGAAATTGGAAATCAAGGGGGGATGTCATGAAGGCAGCTTTTCTTTTTCTGAGGAAAAAAAATAAACATGGGCTGCAGGACTACTTAAAATATCTCATTTACAGTACAAGCTAGAAGGCAGACCTAATTTTTACACCTGTGGCGGTATGAGTATTTGCCCAATTTATTTCCCTTTTCTCCCTTTGTATTGGGTGTCTATTAATGTAAATAAGATAAGGTAATCATAGCCTTACTTAATCTCCATCATTTCCATTTATCAAGGTTGTTCATATGTAGAATATTGGACACTTAATGTAGCACTACATAACTGATAAATCTGTAAATGGATTAGCACTTTCATATTGAAACAAGCCTGCTAGCCTATGTACAAAAATAGCAAAATGTTTGCTGTTTATAAAAAAAATTAAAGGGATGTATTGGGGAAAATAATTTCAAGTTATTAATTTAAAACGAATTAGCAGTTTTGTACCTGGTGACTTTGTGGTGCAGTCACCTCTGGTTGTGACTTGAATCCGGTTATGTAAAAAGGGGTTAGTGATACTTCATTGCTGCTAAAAAAAAATAGCAACATCCTCTGTGTCCTTTTGTTTTTCTTAAAGATCTCGCTGTACAAGGTACATACAAATATGTACTGTAAGCACTGAGGAAACTTACCTTCTCTGAAGCAGGTAAATAAGATGTTAAGTTTTGCCCTTAAAGAGTCAATTGAAATGTGTGGATGAAACATCTACAATATGCAATCTGTTAAAAACACAGTGATGTAATTTGGCTAATCTGAGCTGTCATCTGTGAATGCAATTGCTTCCCCTCATTTTGCAAAGTGTTCTTCCCCAAGAACTTGTAAAGTGCAGGTGCACTACTGCATTTCCTTCCTCCTCTTTTTTCACTCCCACCGTTAGTGTGTGCTGTTGTCTGCCTGATCCAGACAGTGCATTTGAAGTTTTGCCAGTCTTTTATTTTTGAAGCCACAATTTTCTTCCTTCAAAGTTGCTATAGTAACTAGTATTTTAGCTGGAGAGGCAAAATACAGTTCCCTCTGGGACCACTATCAAAACCACTGTATGAAGAAACCAGCAGAGAGATGCTGTGATGGGTTGGCTTAGAATGCCCCCTTTCTCTTTTTGAAAAGCAAAAATCCATAGGTTTTTTGAATTTGCCTTGAGGCCGTTGCTGTCAGGTCATTTAAATCAAATGTTTGGGTTTTTTTTTCCTTTGGGCTGCTTTTATATAAAAATGTCACCTGCTGTTACAATTGATATTAAATAAGCTACCTTAATTTAATGTAAGCCTCCAAAATTTAAATACAGGTTAAAAATAAACTGAGTTTATATCTGTAAAAATGAAATGCACATATATATATTATGATACTCAAAATGCAGTCTTAAGAAAATTGGTTTGTGTGGTGTGGTTTTTTTGCATCAGCAGAGTAGCAGGAATTTGTGGTTTGGGGTTTCCTTGACATGTTGACTGGCACCGTGCTCTGCCTTCCATTTGTTGCACAGCCACTTGCCCTTCGCTGGGCAGCTATAATGGGTCTTTTCAGTCACTCCGCTCTGGTCTGCCTTTCTTCAGCAAGTACAATTCCCTGTGCACAGAGTGCTAGTGAGAGAGAAGAGGCCAGGACTATGCCACGTTGCCCTAGCCAAATACCAAAGGGATACTTCAAAAGCAAACTGTGGACTTAAAATGATGGATACTGTACCTGATGTAGGAAAAAAAAAAAGCCTTGAATCAGAGTATCCGTTATAGTAGTGGTATGAGAACCATGGTAATACTTCTTGATCTTTAGCTGACTGGCCAGATACATACAGCAGAACTGTGTTTTTGTCAATGTGTAACTTGAGCACATACAGGTGTACTCTAGCCTCAAGATAATCTGTAGACAAGGTTTTATTTTTGTAGAAAAAGGTGACAGATGTAATTACAGCCTGCTTTTTCCTGTGCATTCCTTGACCTTGAAAAATGCCCAGTTTGACATAATTAATGAACATCTGCTGGTTGGGTATCTGCTTATCTTGTGCATCTCAGAA
Source organism: Coccyzus lansbergi (assembly GCA_033558105.1). Classification (NCBI taxonomy): domain Eukaryota; kingdom Metazoa; phylum Chordata; class Aves; order Cuculiformes; family Coccyzidae; genus Coccyzus; species Coccyzus lansbergi. The sequence continues at coordinate 1,334,981 of JAUMJK010000157.1, forward strand.
AATGTATGAAAGCCTTTCAGGACAGATGAGAAAACGTTGCCTCATGGAAGAAGATAGGACAGAGCAGCAAGAAGGCTCTGCATATAAAGCAGATGAAAAAAAAAGGGGGGGGGGGAGAAATCACCAATTTAGTGCCATTGTAATTTCTGGAACAGATATTTTTCAAGTCACAAGACAAGGGGAGAACTTTAATCTTGGTGTGAGGAATACAGTCTTACTTCAAGGGTGCTTTTATGTGTTGCTAGACTGGTTGGCAAGGAGCATCTTTAAGAATGCAGCTAGAACTTTGCTTTCCTTTGCTCCAAGAAATGTATTTATATAAATTGCAAAACAATTTTGCATTGTTGTTGGTGGTGATAGTGCATTTTGTGATGCAATATATCAATTTCAATGATACACTTATGTCAAATTTAAAATTGATCTTCCTCCTAGAATCTGCACTTGTCCATTCCATTTTCAAGGATAATGCAACTCTAATGGAAGAACTGGGAAATTGAAAGCCTCTGGTTTTTTTTCTATTATGGAAGATCTCCCTGGATTAATAAACATTCAAAGCAAATCCTTACCTTTACTTACTTCAGTGTGGTGTTTTTTAATGTAGCTTTATTCTTCCACTACTTGGGAGTTCTACTCTAGTTGTATAGTTCTGAGGTTTTTATTTTCCTCTCTGAAATATTTCATCAAGCATAAATGTTAGGCACAACCCTGGTCTCTTAAGGATTTTGTGTTCAATGCAGTTATGTCCTACACTTTAAAAAAAAATGTTAACATATTCAGTAAGTTTAATACCCTTTTTTAATAAATCACTATCTTAAAATAATATTTTATAGGTGCCAGTTTAGCACAGCTCTGTCTCTTGTACCCTACAATTACTAGTGTGAGATTCAGGAAATCTGCAGTCGATTGATGATAATATACCTGACAAGAAACATGCTGATGACTTTAATTGTGCCTAATAATCTACATTGGACAAGTTTGAGGGGTTAGGTTTTCTTTTTTTTTTTTTCTCTCTCTAAAGGAAGTTTCTTCCCCTTGTGACTATCACTTCTGAAAGATTACAAAATGATAAAGCTTTTGCCACATTTTATCTTTGTATGGTTCTCTCAACTTCCTTTTAAGTCCTTTCTTCTACGTAGTCTTGCTGTTCTCACTTCCTTGGCTTGCATTTGTCCTCCTATACCTCCCCTGAGCTACTCTGCAGGAGCTGAAAGCAGTTCGCGTGTACTCTCAACACCAGGATGCACAGCTGCATCCTTCTCTGGGGTTTCAATAAGGACAGTGATGCTGGCAGGCTGTTCTGAGCAGCACAGGCACCTGCAAGGCTCCACTGGGTGCTGCAGGCTGCCAGAGAATCACAGAATCAGAACAACCAGGTTGGAAAAGACCCACCGGATCATCAAGTCCAACCGATGCAGGCATGGTTCCAGTCAGTACTAGCAATGCACCCCTATGGGATTTGATTTAACAGATATGTGTAGCCAATTCCAGCTAATGCTGGTCCAAGCTCTTCATGTTGGTTATGACTACCAGTCTTCTGTGACTTGGGCTGCTAATTAAGTCAGCGCATGAACATTGCTTCTGAAAAATCTATGTGGAAACGGACATATAATTTACTTTAAGCATAACTGGGAAGAGTGCTACAGCTCTGTATTTCTACTCGATGCACTATTCAAATGTTAACCCAAATAAAAAAAAAAATAATAAAAAAGGTTTATCAATATTTGATAAAAGTTTTGAACACTCAAGGCTCTTACAGTCCATGATGAGTTGAGTTCCTTCAACTGGACTTTTCCCTCTGCTCTGCGGGGCCTTCCATATACTTAGACCCAGGAAAGTGGGAAAGATTAGGTGATGTGGCACTACCAGTTACTCCGCTTAAACAGCACGTCATTTGTTTGCCATTTCTTATTTTCATAAGATTTCACTCTCAGATGTTGACGCTAGAAACAGAAAGCACGTCAGAATGGGAAATCCCAAAATACACTTTTGGCTTTTACAAATAATCTATTAATACAAAGGAGTTTATAAATCCCAAACCAAATTTACTTCACTGTTACTGTACCTCTAATCAAACTGGCAGCTGTAATTTATAGTTTGAGTGAAAGTTTCTCCTTAAGAAACTGTAAACTTGAAATTTAGAAAAGCAAGTTGCTCTGCATTAGCTCTATTTGGGGCTGTTAGTTCTAAATTCTTGCAGTTAATACATTTATTCTGAAATTTCAGGGGAAAAAATTGCTAAATGCTTTTGCATCTGTTATGTTCAGAAAAGTCAAATAAGCCCTGCTGAGGAGGGCATGTTGCATGTCAATGGCAATACTTCACGCTAATCAACAGTGTTTTGCCATCCACTGTAACAACTGTAAAACACACATAATTGCTGGACTATTACATTTCTATACCTAAAACCCACATATAAATAAGTATTTTTAAGCATAGCTTTATAAGCATAATCCTTATCTGCACGGCCCGGGCTGAGCTGACAGCAAGAGATAATGCACCCCAATACCAAAATTTCCAGCAAAGAAAATGCTCCAAGGCTCCTTTCGGAGTTTTAGAAAACCAAGCATCCCTCACTAAGCCTGTTAAGGAGGGAGCAATGTCTTGTCAGTCGTGTGCAGGGAGACATGCTGCAGACGGAACGCATTTCCCACTTACGTGCGTGCATATACGTTTTCCCAGAAGTCTTATGCATATTCTATTACTTCCCGGGGACTCATTTAAATGTTATTATGAGCTTCAGAACAGTCAAAGCTCTTGGTAATTTCAAGCCAGCTCTGCCTGACCTTGCCTTAGAGATGGGGAAAGGCTGCAAAAGGCGGTAATCACGGAAGGAGACATCCGTATGGCACAGATGATGCTCAACACAAGGCGTTACCACCCCCAAGGAACGAACAGTGTCCGGAAACACCGCAAGAAAAAGGTCGCTACCAAAGGGATGTTGTGCCTCACGTTCAGAAAACACGGTTAACTGGGTGAACTTCACTCTGCTTTCGCTTAAATCAAAACACTTCCCGCTGCAGCAGCTCCGCTTTGTCCGGGCCGCCCGGGCCCTCCCGCGCCCTCCCCGGCTCCCGCAGCCCCTGCGGAGCCCCGGCGGGTGGTGCTGCCGCCGCGGCCGAGCGCGGTGGGTCCGGCCGGCCGCCCGGCGGAGGAAATGGCGCCGCGGCCGCCTCGCTCCGCGCCTCCCGCCTCGCTCCCCGCGGGACAAAATGGCGGCCGCCGCGGCCGGGCCGAGGCGCCGCGGGGCGGGGCGGGGCCGGGGGGGCCTCGCGGCCAATGGGCGGCGGCGCCAGG